>KZ308279.1:979821-1125141 GCA_000376725.2 Ladona fulva | reverse complement strand
AAATTTTATGAAATCTAATTTTCGAATTTTTAAAATATTACAGTTCGTCGGCCGCACATCTGTAAACGCCTGGTATTTACTTGATATTATATTTTCTCATTAGTTTAAATGAATCCGAAGACCCTGGTAGATGTTATTGATAAATTTTTGTGTTATCCTTCTCATAGCGATAGTTATTGAATAAATTCTAAGTGCATCGATGATTTCTTTTGAATTTGTCAGCGTTGGCACTTTTAAAATTTTTTTTAATATTCCCTTACCGAATGTTTCAATTCTTTCAAGATTATTTTTGCTGGAGTACAAACAAGCAGGGAATGGACATGTTAAAAGCAGTGTTATCATTGACTGATACGGTAAAAATTTTAATTAGATTCTAATCTTGTGGTTCAATAATTAAATATTTAGCGAATGAACAGCAGCATCTGTTTTTGAAATCACTAACTTTAGAAAACAGTAGCATCAGCTTTCAGAGTACCGTATGTTATGTAGGGTTAGATGTAAGAAGAGACTTACTAGTCTCAATCTCGCCCTGAAATAAAGTCGATTTATTATTATTATTATTATAACAAGCATCTTTTTCATATCTCCTTCCAAACATAAATAGTAATTTGCTCTTTGGAGATTTTACCACTAATACATTTTTTTTGATGAATGACTAAGTGTATAGTGGGATTTCATGGAAAAATAGCTCTGTTTTGTCACTGTAAAAATATATAGTGGTAGTTTTATTTCTTTGGGTGGTAGTTTTATTTCTTTGGGTGGTAGTTTTTTTTAAGTCTTTTAATTCTGACATCCAGTGCAATACTATAGCCACATCCACATCATTTGCCTCTCCAGAAACAATGCTCTATACAACATTATGAAGATCTTTAAAACAGTCAGTCCATCCATAGGTGCTTTCAACTCCAAATTCCGTAGCTTTATAGCATATATTTTTCTTTTGATTGTAGCATTATTCCATAATACAGAGATAACGTACTTTTTTATAAAAACTCATTCCATTGCCATGTTAGGCAGCTTCCATCATATGCAGATTCACTTATGTGCAAACTCCTACCCCACACTTCGGGACTGAGACTTTTCTGTAATGGACAGGTTTCTGCTTTATACAAGTTCAGCTATGAACGAATTTCATTGTATTACAATTCATTGTACACAAGCGCATTGTGAGTTCAATAAACAACAATGCTGCCACTTCGATAAGTTGCATTTAAAGGCCAATTTCAATTTAGTCGACACCCTAAATAGAATAGAATAGACAAAGATTTTTAAATGAAAATATGGAATGTGAAGAAGCATTCAAATTTCNGGTTGTCTGCTTTGCCAATTATTATTAATTATTATTTAAAGAGTTACAATTGGACTTGATGTCTGGTGGCAACATATACAGCACAACAATAAAATAACATACAACAAATATAAAATCCACAATAACACAAACCAATTACAAGCATTAAAATCCAATTACAAACAATATAATATATAACACCAACCAATGTTCTTAATCATGCCCTTCCCATTCCCAACGTACAAGACCACTTTCGGGGTTCCTGGTAGACCTTCACGCCTACCGTAGCGGTCACGGGGACAAGTCCCCAGCGTACCTCACCCTACCAGGCAATCCCCTATTCCACCTGTACTTAGTCTTCGCAGCTCACTTTCTACCTATTCTTTTCAAAAACTTCCTTTGGTTCCCAGGAAAAGGTTCAAAAACTTCAATGGGCAAATTATTCGATTCAACTATTGTATGATTTAAAAAGGAATATTTCCCTACATTCGTTTGCTGCTTCAGTAATTTTACTTTATGCCCATGGTCTTTCCTACCAAAAAATTTTGCTCGGTTAACTTTCGATGATAGATCCTTAAATGGCGTAAGCCCAGAATAAATTTTGAAGAATAAACCTAACCTCTTCTTCACTCTTCTTTCCTCTAAAATTTGCCAACCCAATTCTTTAATCATTTGTGAGACACTATCAAGTTTTTTGTATCTTCCTAAAACGAATCTTGCTGCCTTTCTCTGAATCTTTTCTATTTTACGCTTTTGCCCTACTTCATATGGATCCTATAAGCATTCACCATATTCTAGGATTGGTCTAACATAGGATTTATAAGCAGCTACTTTAACTTCCTTGTTAGATCTCCTAAGTGTCCACATTATAAAATTTAAGGCTTTATTAGCTTTAAAAGTAATACCCTCTATATGCTCATTCCATTTTAAGTCCCTGCTAAATGTTACCCCTAAGTATTTCACTGTGTGTTCCCTAGGTAAAATATTTCCATCCATATTATACGTGTATTGGTATTTGCTTTTATCGAAGCCAATAACAGTAGGTAACTAGGGTTAGGTTTTGCGCCCCCTACTGTACCAAAAGATTTGGAGGGTGAGGAGTTGGACATGTTCATAATGAAATTTGAAAAGGTTCTTTCTGACATTTCTTTATTGCATTCTATAATAAAATGTACACTTCAAAAAATGTACAATAAAGCACATCAAGAATCAGCTCCTGGTGTCTTCTTTGCTGCAATTCCTCCATTCATAAGAAATCTAGCCAAGAACATTTTACCGAGTTAAACCTGCAATAGTATTTTTTCGATGAAAATTACACATTTGAGATACTGCAGAACAAAATATTTGTCAAAAAATAGTGTAATAAAAGCATACATAGCTATAATTGTGTTGTGACCAAGGTCAGCAGGGATGTCCTCAGAGAAGAGGTTAAATAGCTTTGGTCCCCAGATACTTCCCTGGGGAATTCCAGCTTTGATGGGGTGTGATGGAGAGGATGCCCCATTTGCGTATGATCCACAAAAAAGGAACGGCCAGTCAGGTATGAGTTAATGGTTTGTGTCATCCAGTATGGGAATTCCCCATCGCCTGAGTTTATGCAGCAACCCATCATGCCAGACTTTATCAAATGCTTTCGCAACATCAAAGAATGCTGCCGCGATGGAGTGACGTTGGTTGAAGGCGTGGGATATAACTTGGAGAACTCTGACGAGTTGATGAGTTGTTTCATGTTCTCCTCTAAAGTTGAATTGCTGCTCTGGAAGGATTGATCTTCCTTCCACCTCAAGGAGAAGAGAGGAGTACAGCACTCTCTCCACGACCTTCTCAAGCCCATCTAACAAAGAGATGGGTCGGTAGTTGCTGATTGAGAGAGGTGATTTCCTGATCTTGAGGATAGATACTACTTTTGCTTTTTTCCAGACAGGGAGGAAGTAACCAAGGGATATAATAGCATTGATGATAACTGTAAGCCAGATGGCAGCAATAGCTGGGAGGTGCCTCAGCGTTTCATTATGGATGCTGTCCGGGCCGGGGGATTTCCTGAGCTTCAGCTTCTTCTGTGTTCTGGTGACATCTAATGGGGTGATGTTTGGTGCTGCGGTTTTGGGGAACTCTGCATTGTGCAGGTGGGCGTCTGTGATGAGATTTATTGCCGTCTGAGGAGTTCCAAGCTCTTCTTCAATCATCTGAGCTGTGTCACTTTTGGAGTCCAGAATGACTACTGTACAGTCGCAGTTACATAAAGGATCCGGGCCTTCATTTGGTGTGAAAGCAGTCTCCCAATGTCGACCGAAGTCCTCCTTGGAATAATTTCCGTGAGGGGTTGTAGTTCCACAGAGGTGGGGTTTGCAGTTCACCGGGGACCTCGCCAGTTTCCGCAAGGAGCTGTCCTCAAAGTAGTGAGTTTCTGCTTCCATTTGTGATCCTTCCATGCAGCAACTGCTTTCTCAATCTCGTTTTGGAGGTTGCAGAATTCTTTGCTAAACTGAGGATCACCATTGCGCATCCACTTCTGGCAAAGTCTGTTTTTCTCATGAATTGCCACAAGAATCTCTGGTGGGAGGTAATCTTTAGAAGGTGGTGATGCCTTGTTTGGGGGGACACTTGCATCCACTGCCCTCTTTAATTCCATAGTGAGGAGAGTGACTACATCATCTACTGCATCTGGGGTAGGAAGAGTGGGAGGGGGCAGAGAGAGATGAGCGGTAAGATATTCTTGCAGTTGGTTCCAATCTGCTTTGCTAAAGACTCTGCAAGGTAAGACTAGGATCGTGCGAGATGCCAGGCCGAACTGTACTATAACTGGCAGATGATCGTTTGATAGAGCAGGAATGGAGTACACAGCCATGGGAGGGGACTGAGTATAATTATATCCAGAATATCTCCTGAGCCTGAGGTGAAATGGGTGGCATCCTGCAGTGCAATAATTCTAATGGAATGATTATTTGTCCATCAAAGTAGTCTCTTTCTTGATACATCATTTATGCAGGATCCCCAGTCAGCATGTTTAACATTGAAGTCGCCTGCTAAGATACATGGAAGATTTGGAGGGCAAGGACGTTGTCAAGCACAGTTGGGTTGAGGGAAGGCTGCTGGGGTGGAAGATAGCAGGATACTAAACTAACGGTTCCGAGTGAAGTCTCAATGTCAATCACTGCTGACTCAAATTCATCACAAGGTTTTGGCTCAGGGAGAAAGGGATGTGTCAAGTGGCCACTAGGACTGCTGTCCCGCCTCCTCTTTGGGCCAGTTGCTCCGGCAGTTATGGATGGTCCTGATGGAAAATTTGTTACTCAGGTGTGGACCACCACTTCCAGCTAGGGAGGTGGGTTTCTTGAATGAATGCGGCGTTAACTCTTTCTCTTAGGAGTAGGTTGAGTAGTTCAGGTGTCTTCTTTTGGATTACACTACTCACATTCCAAGAGATGATCATGAGACGCTTACCACTCTTGTCTCCTACTTCCCATGGCAAAAGGAGGCAAGGTTAGAGAGATGAGCAGAGATTTCTTGGAACTGTTGTATGGTGGATTGAAGTTGCAGCATCAATTGCTTCATGGAGGCGAGGATGGCTATTGTGGGGTCATGCTGAGCATTTTCCTGTGGCATGTGAGTGGGAAGCTGTTTGCGACGTCTCTGCCTTAGTGGGATTTTGAGCTCAGCAGCAGTTTCCGGTTAGAGGGGTTGTGGCACCGGGAGCACAGGAAATTCTTCTGGTGGTGGAGTGGGAGTTGCCACGCGCTGTGGGAGATTCACAGCTAGTTGCATCCTCAGGGTGATCTTCTGATGTCAGATCCGAGGGGATGAATTGCAGGAGCTTCCCCAGGCTGGCACTCCCAAAGGTTTTGGATCCTATTCAGCTGGTAGGCACAGAAGAGGGTGTTGAGTTGCAGGATGAGAGGGGACTGGAGAGAGACTTTTTTGCTTCTCAGCTTTCCAGGTGGGGCAAGTCCTGGACTTAGCGGTGTGTTGACCTCCAAAGTTACAACAGAGTGGCTTATCCTCATTAGGCTTCTTGGAAAGGTGCGGACCTGCGCAATTAAAATATCGCAGCACCCCAAAGCAGTTGGTAGATGAGTGCTCAAAATGGTTGCACCTGAAGCACATCTAGGTTCGTTGTATTGATACAACCGTATAAAGACTCAACAGTAGGAGATGAGATCCAGCCTTGTTATGTTTCCTGGACCAATCTGCGGTAGAGGGGGCTGAAAACACAAATAGCGGGTGGTGCTTGGTGGTGCTCTTCTGACTTGCAGATTAGCCTGCAGTTGTCTCCTCCAACTAAGTATTGCCGTCCCGCAGGGCCCAATCAGTGAACTGTGAAGTCGTTTGTTTGTAGCTACAATGCCAAGTCTTTGGCTAACGCCCAAATATTAAATATGCAGTATATTTGGATTGGTGGCAGCCAATTCTTTGTCTTCGTTGCTGCACTGGTGGCCAGTGGGGGAAGAGACAAGGTGGGTCATATCCTCTTCTTGATGGTGGATGCTGTCCTACTTTGATGATCCAGTGATAGGAGTTGAGGTTAATGAGTAGGGATGGTCTTCCTTCTCCATTTCTCCGCATTAGTAAGAGGCCCTAAATGGTAGGAAATCTTGATTGATGGGAATTTTGCTTGGAGTTCCCTTGTTGGTTGGAGTCAAGGAAGTATTTCTTCCTAGATCTGGGGATCTTAAATCCCTCGTCGTTGAGGAGCACTTCTGTGTCTATTATATCGGTCGCAGGTCTTTTATATTGGGGATCTCGCCCTAGCACAGGGTGAGTAGGAGGTGGAGGTGTGGGTGGAGGAGGCAGATGCACTTGATCTGCCTCAGACACGGCCATTCTAACAGCCTCCTGAGCCATGGCTGTTTGAACCTATCTGGTCACCTTGTTCCAAGTATTCTCATCTATTTATTTTAGGCTTGTACCCTAGCCTATGAGATATAAACAAAGTTTGAGTGTAACAACAAACAACATGAATATAATTATTACTTGATACAAATGGGTTTTTAATATCACCTGTTTAATCAAAGTGTATTGAGGAGTGAATCCCACACTTAGAAAGTCTTTCAAATTCTCTCAATGCTGAATAAAATTTATGTCAATACTCATGAAATTTTAGACACTTACCAAAAAGTTACATAAGAGCACTATAAAAAAATTTAGTATGTACAAAAGTAAATTTAGTAGAAGAGAAATGTTTCACTTATGCAATTTGTAAATCTTTCTCTTCAGCCAACTGCGTGCAATATAGTATAGCCTTTAGCCTCAAAATAAATATGATCAGAGCTGGTTCTTGCTAGTTAGAATGGCAAGATTGGTTTGATTCATATCTGTTTAAATTTTAGTTGCCCATTGACAAGTTGCCCTTTGTCAAGTTGTTGACAAAATGGCTTCGACAAAAAGGCCTCGGGGAACACTTCTTATATACCCAGTGAATAAGGATATCTGATCAGCCTCGAACTAGCTACTTTTGCAGACAGTTATGGTGATTTCTGGAAAGGTTATTGTCTGCCTCTTGATTCCCCACAAATTTGCAAATTTTTATTGTCCTTTGTTTTCTGCATTTCAGCCTAATTGCCAAGGATCCAAGGGGAGAGACCTACGTCAGTATAATGCCAGTCACCTTGAGAAAATGATTATAACGTGGGCACTTTGTGAAGAACTTTGAATGCATTTAAGATCAAGATGTTATTGGTGCAAAATGGTAGCAGAGCACGTGGTTATTTCACTTTCATGTTCTGAATTCAGTTGGATGAGATATTTTGGGTTTTTGTCTCTTTGGACAGTTGTCATTCTGTATTCCATTCATTTTTGATTCTCGGTTGCAAAGTTTTGTTAATCTTTTGTTACACACGACACTGCACTTGCTGTGTTTTTTTTGTATTTTTAATAGACTGTATATGTGATGTCTCTAAATCCCAATCAGAGGGAATTTGTTTCCATTGCGCAGTCATGTCGTACAAGGAGGCAGTCTAAATCTGACAATGCTGGTGCATCGAGTGCTGATAGAGCCAGGGTTGGGAGCCAGCCGGACATGGGGAGTGGGGCAGAAGTCACGAGTGCCTCCCAGCCAAGGAAAATGGTTTCGTGTATTCCAGACATGGATTTTGATTTGGTCAAGCAGTAGGTTAATGAGATATCCCCTTATTACCCATGTCCCAATTTTGCTGAGAGAGTCAATTTAAACCTACATTTTGGATTGTCAGCTTTTTCTCATGAACACCATGTTTTGTAGGATGAAATTTTGGGCGATTAATCTTTTGCCTTCGACACTGCAGATCATAAAGGTACTGGTTTTCCCCCTTGTAAATTGTTTCTAGGCAGGGATCTCCCCATCCTCTCACTAATATTTGGGATGTACCTGTTTTATTACAAGATGTCACTACATCTGAAGACAGGATGAGGCAATATTGGGTTAAAGTTGCTAAAAATTTAAAGAGGGCACATCAGAGATATACTCATAATTATAATGAATCACATTATGCTCCCATATTCAAAGTCAGAGACATTATACTTTATAAAAATCACCCTCTAAGCTCAAAACTTAAGAAGAGAACTGCTAAACTTGAGCCTTTGTGGACTGGTCCCTTTGAGATTGTTAAAATGTTAACTCCTGTAACTTTTGTTGTAAAAACTGGGTCATTGCAGGAGAAGATATGTCATGTGTCTCATCTGAAGCAGTATAATTAATTGTAATCTGTCATGCAAGTCGCACAGTCATTTCTGTTTACTTCAGTTGAGTCAGCACACACACATACGCATTACACAGTTGGCGTAGAGATTGGGACTTCATCGCCCAGAGAGATTTCTCTCTGCAACTACCACCTAACTTTAGAGTTAGTCTACTTATACTTATGTTGTATTTATCCTGTACTGAATGATAAATACAGTTTAGCAGTGCATTGATTCCGAAATCCAAATTGGACATCTGATCATGTGAATTTTCCCTCAGATGTTGTTATTTAACCTCTGCTCTTTTCTTTCTGGCACATGCTGTTTTTTTTCATCACTCTAAGTAGTGATGGCTTGGGGATTTAAGGGAAACTATATTTCAGGAGGAAGCCCCAACCTCCAGCATAACTTGGTTCTTTTTGCCCAATATTTTTCTTTTCTTATAATATGCCATATTTATCATCTATTATATTGTTATGAATTATGCTTATCATGTTATGATACTTTACTTTATTACTATGAATTATTGTATTTTGTCCATCTGGCTCACACATCAGTTTGTATTAGGGTGTTCTGATGATGCTATCTTTATTTCATTTTATTATTCTTCTAATTTACATGCAATCTAATATATGTATATATAATTATTATAATCTAATGTATACTTTTGCTGTGATATAGTCTATTGTGTATGTCATAAAGTGTTTATTGTGAAAGAGACACAGATATTTGTATCAATCAGTGCCAGAGATATCAGGATCCAGTATGAAACAAGAACTTAGTGTGCATAGTGTCTTAGGAACCAGGATCCAGAAGAAATGGACTGTATAATATGTAAACTGTTTTGAAAAGTGAACTGCCCAATTTCTACACCGTGCTCTTGAAAAAGTGGACTGCGACTTGATCCCCAACTGTGGACCCATGTTAATTTTTCTATTATTAATCTTTCGATTAACTTTCAAAATTGGAGGAGGATGTGCTGATTTTTAGTCATCCATTGACAAGTTGCCCTTTGTCAAGTTGTTGACAAAATGGCTTTGACAAAAAGGCTTTGGGGAACGCTTTTTGTATACCCAGTGAGTAAGGATATCCAATCTGCCTCGAACTAGCTACTTTTGCAGACAGTTTCGATGATTTCCAGAAATGTTACTGGCCACCTCTTGATTCCCCGCAAATTTGCGAATTTCTATTGTCCTTTGTTTTCCACATTTCAGCCTAATCGCTCCATGAGGGAAGAGCCACCCGTAGTTCGAGTCCGAGGGGAGAGACCTACGTCAGTGTAATGCCAGTCACCTTGAGGAAGTGATTTTAACGCAGACATTTTGTGAAGAACTTTGATTGTGTTTAAGACCAAGAAGTTATTGGCAAAGTATTTTCAGTTAAGTTAATTGTGAATTTCAACCTGTTGTTAAAGGACCATATCAGATGTCATAATATTATTTTGTGTAATTATTGGCACCAGTCCAAATTGTCTTTGCTATTATTGTAATGTTAATTGAGGGTTATTACTATTGAGGCTTATAGTTTAATATTATTTGTTAATTACACTGGTTACTTTATTTTCGATGTTTTCTTTGGCTTTCTACCACCTGTCAGTGTCACTATGATAATGCAGCACCAATAGCAATGCCATTCTGTCGAGTACAACTTTTTTATTATTGCAAGTGAATACAACTTTAATCGTCAAAAAAATTTGAAAGACTATAATTATCTGGGATAAATCAGCAAATAGAGGATTATCAGTAGTTTTCCAGGTATTTTTACCAATTCCAAAATAAAACTAACAATGATCAACATCTGTTATTTATGGCGATTGCTGATTTGGTAAACAATTACTTAATGAACAAAGTATATTTATCAATAAAACATTTGGTGGAATAATTAATACAAAAGCGTACTAAATACACTAGGATGTCCATTTTATTGACAAAAATATTTAAAGTTTAAAATATAAAGGAAAAAAGTTTCTTTACATAAATCATCTAGCTATAGTATTCAAGTCTTACATAAAATTCAGAAAACAAAACCTTTTGAATTAATTTATTATCATATTACAACCTTTCTGTATTAACTTTTTAAATTTATATCAAATGGGTGAAATTATAAGGTTTAAAAAGAGATTAAAGATAAAAATTTTATTTGGAACTGAAAATCAAATTAACGAACCTTATGGCTAGTTCAAGAATTCACATCAAATGCAACATTTAGATGATAGATATTTAAAATATTTACAAAATTTACTTGCTATTAGCGTGCAATGTTCACACAGAACCTCTAGATATGTAACGTTTATATGATCGTATGAAGACTTCCATTGTGAGGACTGACCAAGGTGGAGGGTTTCTGTGTACAAATCACTCCGTTACATCCCACCCTTACTTTTTTTACCAGAAATTCCTGGTGAGAATCCACGTTTTGATGACCATCTCGAGGGGCTGCCAGAGCATTTAAACCCTTAAACTTTCTTAGTATCCCTTCCCTTTCTTCATCCAACATCATTCTAAAATCCTAGCAGTTTTTAATTTTTAATCTAACTTTATGAACAATGTTTTAGAGAATCGACATTTAAGGATTTGACACTATCCCAGCTCTTACTCCCTTCCATTGTAAATCTCAAATCCTATTTTGTTTTATTTGCAGCATTATATTTTCATGATTCGCTTCTTATTTGTAAGGACAATCTAATTGGTTTGTTTAACTAAGGCTAGAAAGATTATGGGTAAATATTGCGAAGAGGTCCACCAGCCTTTATTTTTTCTTCACCCACTTTAAATGCTCGAATTATCACAATATTTGAACTACATATGCAGTTAACCTTACATATTTAAGATATATTTTTACCTTATAATTTTCTTTGAAACTGTGGTAATGGCACTGATTTTAAGTGGACTACTACCGATTTCTCTCTCCGCCATGATGGATTTGCCTCTAGTTCTGTCATTTGCTCACCAGTTACCCCAGCAATCGAGGTGTGGCTAAAGCTCTCTATATACGATGGAAGCAGACTGTTGGCTATCACTTTACTGGTCCATCCTTTTGTGCAAGAGAGGTAAAGGAGGTGATGTTTGATTTAATTATTAAATGTGAGAAATTAGGATTAAGCATCGACACTGTGGTCTCTGGCATGGGTGGTCAGAACCAGGCTTTGTGGAAGGAGTGTGGGATTATTGGGGGAAAATATGCGAAAACTAGTAATTTCTGTGAGCATCCATGTGATGTAAATAGAAAATTATTTTTCATTCCTGACACCCCTCATATAATGAAAAGTCTGAGAAACCACTTGACTGGACATCAGTTAGTAACAGTACCTTCATCCATTGTGGATGAATTGGGTTTCACCTGCAAGGAGGTGAAGATTGAATATATAAAGCAACTCTTTGAGATAGATAGTGGTAACCAGTTGAAACTAGCACCTTTACTCCGAGAAAGTTGCCTTCAACCTAATCATTTTGAAAAAATGAAGGTGGGGTTAGCGATTGCCCTTCTAAATCATCAGACTGGTGCTGCAATTGAGTATGCTGTTGAAACAAATAAAATTAGCAAAGATGCGCTCACAACAGCTTGGTTTCTCAAGCTAATGCATCGTTGGTTCAATGTTGTGGCATCACGAACCAAATGCATGGCACTATCTAGAGAGGAAGGAGATGATGGGGAAACCTTAGCATTTTTAAAGAAGGTGAGGGATATTTTTACCCAGATCAAGATTGGAGGGAAAGGCAATTGGAAGCCAGTACAAACAGGTGTAGTCCTAGCTACCACGACAATCTTGTATTTACATTCATTATACTCTGAAAAAGGTTTCGATTTCCTTCTGTCGTCCAGGTTAACCCAAGACTCCCTGGAAAACATATTTTCTTGCATAAGGATGAAGAATCCAATTCCCACTCCAAGGGAATTTAAAAAAGCGCTGAGGGTGATAACTTTCTCTCAATTTTTTCAGACGAGTAGAAGTACAAGCTATGAAAATGATGATCGTGTTCATTTGCTGAATTACATGCATCTGAGAAGTGAGGACTCTATGTCAGGTGACTTACCATTTTCATCAGTAAATGATGAAGATGAGGTTGAAATGGAGGAGTTAGGAGATGATGAAGCTAATTCATTGTTTTATCTTACTGGGAGGACTGTTAGGCAGATTTTGCCACACATTTCAGGGTGTGAAAAATGCAAGGATGCTGTGGAAGGAGGTGATGAGCTCCCAGATGTCAGTTTACTTACAGAACTGAAAGATTATACTGGGAGCTCACTCATCAAACCTTCAAAATCAGTTTTTGCTGTGGTCAAAACAGCTGAGAGGTGCCTCAGAGACCAAAGAGAGAGCATCCTCAAGGGGGTGATAACTCATTCCAGAATTGTTAGTCTTGCATTAGAGGCAACTGGGTCTTCTGATCTACCAACTTGCCACGATGTAATTGGTAAGCTTATAAAAAATTACACCAGGACTAGGCTTCATATACTGGTAAGAGAGTTCAATTCCAAACTCAGGGCAGAAAATTCTGTAAAATGTGGGAGTAGGAGCATTGGCATGAGGATGGCCTTACATAAATTGTAATAAAAAATTTGTATATGTGTGTATATTTGTATCTGTATCTGTACAAAAAGTTTTAAATTTGAAAAAGAAATAAATAAAAGATCTACTGTCCTCGAAATCTTGTAGACAGCATCTCATTTATTCTTTCATCTATTCCTTTCTCAAATTCCTTCTCTTTAATTTATGATGAAGTTAAACCAGATATCAGTGATTCCATTAACTAAGAAAAAATTTCAGAACAGCCTCTTAAAACTAACTATTTGCTACCAATTGGCTGAATTGCCACAAAAAAATGGTTATCCTGTATATTTACTTAGCACCACGGCAGTTCAAAGCAAGAGTAATAATCAAGAGACATTTCACTTCTAATATTAATAGTAAATTCTTCATTATGTAAAGCTACGGAAGTGGCGAAAGATTGAATTCACAAGCAATTTCTATCGTGGTCGTGCTTGGATTATTTTCCGCTTCTTGAATGATTCTTACTTTTACCGGAATATTCGGCTTCTTCATCTCGTAGCTATTATTGAACTAATGAAATTAAGAAGTGGAAAAAATGTTTGTCATAAATCCTCTAGGGTGACGCAGTGATCATATATTCTATAGAAGTGCACCATTACCCTAAATTAATTAAAGAAGTAAACAGAACACACCTACTCGTCATTGGGATCTGAGTAACACGTTTGAATGCCAATTTACAAGTTTCAATGCATCTTTAAATCAAGATTATTTAAAAATTGGAAAAGATGCATTATTGATAACAACCATTAATTGCAGGAAATCGCTCATACGAAAGAACTCCTCATTTTGTAATATTTTTGCGATACAGTAATTTCATCTCCCTATCTTTAGTAAAGGAAGCGGCCCTTCCGTTAGGCCAAAAATGTCGGCCGATCAAGCATAAGACGTCAGTTGGCCATACCATGGGCCATACTTGTATATAGAGAGCTTTGGGTGTGGCGTATCGTGCGATTTCAAAGAAATTTCTCGCGCGTAGGACAAACCAGGAGAACACAGGAGAATGCGTTTTCAGCGAATATTTGACATTCCCATACCCCTACAATCTTCGGGCGCGCAGAATGAAACGGGTGCTAGGGTGGGACGGTAGAAAGGCCGTATATTACCGTTTTAAGTACCTTCGGCGTCTGTAAACACCGATTTCTCGGGGAAAATAGCGAAAAATCGGCATTTTTAGGAACGGAAGGCTATTCTGGTAACATGTAGGATGATAAAAAAATGGAAAAAACGTTGCGTAATTTCTATTTTCTTTCACTACATTTTAGTAATTCTTAATGAAAAATAACAGCTCTCAGACAAATTTCGTTAAATTAAAACGCCATTTACTTTCCGTAGTGGAATACACATTCACTCTCGAGTAAGGTTTGTAATTAATAATTACTTTGTTAGGTATTAGGGTTGCGTTGGATAGGTTTGGGATGGTTGAAAAATATATATTTTCCCCGTTGAGTCTGTTATGGATCTCAACAGGTCCGTCTAAAAATGGAGAAAAAGAGAGAGAAGCCTGGTCGATACCAGCTCGATAAAGCACTTAAATGGTACCTACTCTTAATCCTGAATAGGCAATCCATTTATGATTAGTTATTAGAAGTATTACGTAACTAGATATTCACAATTCACATGAAATTCGAAATAAAATTTCAGATGAAATACATTGTATAAACAGCTAAGATGTTAACGGCCTACGAAACAGGCTACTCCAGCTTTCATTGAACTGCAACTTACACAATACGTACCTATCTTAACTATATAATTGTTGACTTAATTTATCTTGACTAGTGTTGAAATCGCAGAAGTAATCCAACTGAATGAACTAGGTATTTTCGTCAGACACTGAAACCGCATCAATCGTTTACGCCGTTTTCAAAACTACTGTCAAAATGCTATACTAATGCAACGTGTTAGTAGGTAGTTAATAGGTTAGTAGGAAAGAATAGCGCCAGAGTTCGGTCGAGCTCCCAGAATTTCCCGAATATTATTCTAAGCTGATCCACTTCGCTTTCATGTTTTCATAAATAAACCCTATAAACGTACCAGTGTTTTTAAGTAGTTTCACTGTTTTTTTGTTGAACTTTCGGGATTCATTGAGCACGCCATGACTGCTCGGCGCCTGCGCCGTTCTACGGAGCAGGATCCACACCAACCACCGAGCGAAATTAAATGAGGTTTTAAGAGTAATAGCACAACACACACCCCAACTACAACGGTGTAAAATGTGTACTAAGGACACGTTGAAAACTCCTAAAAGCCGTAAAAACAAGTGGAGCAAGAATTCCGTCCCAGTATAAAAAACCCAATGAGTCCCCAAAGTTCAACAAAAAAGGTTTAAAATATAGCATTTAAGGAGTGGTATTGGTGGTAAGGTACGTTAGGGACTCAGTCGCGTTATACTAGAAAACCTGGTGGACGCGTATGTAAGAACTTCTATTATATATAAGACGTATATACGTCTTTCCTGTGCGTTATCGCGGGAAAATGGAACATCGTACACTGAAATGCCAACTCAGTCCCATGTTCTCTATTCAAATAGTTGAGCACAATATAACCCCTGGGAAATTAAGGATGTTAGGCCTAATAATGCGAGCAATTGTTAGCACACAGCGAAAAATGAAACTCAAAATATATCTGAGTAATATTTATAGCAATAACTTATTGGAGGCATGACAAACAAATGTAAACCTTGTTTATTCTTCTTTGTATACAACTAAAAATTGTTGGCAAAAATAAGTTGAGCCAATGTCGGCAAAATCTCCTATTTCTTCTGTAACTTGGTTGTAAATTATCTGTTGGCCTAACGTAGGCATTTGGGTAGTTTTCCAACTAACCGTTTCCAAACGGTGCCTACATTATGCCAACGTTGGCCAAACAAACCCTGCAAACGATAAAAGTGAACTAAAATGCATGAGCTCGGATTCAAGAAAGGAATTAGTAGTCGTCAGGGGAACAGGTCGTTTGCAACCTCAAAATATCACAAAACGTTCGTCTATTTTATCAAAATCATCGCAATTTCGAATAAAATTAAGCATTTTACACTATCCCATATCCTACTCCCTTCCATCGTAAATCTCAAATCCTATTTCTTTTTAATTGTAGCGTTATATTTTCATGATTCGCATTTTATTTATAATCACAATTAAATATTTTGGTTAAATAAGGCCAGAAAAATTAATTTTTGAAATTAGTTACTAAATTGTTAAGGATTGATTAGTTTCCCTTAGTTGTATTCTTTTCCTTGACGTTGACAAGACTTTCTGTGACGAACATTTTATATTATTCATAAATTTTCTCTCTGCCTTGTAGATTAAGTAACAATATTAATTGAGAGTTGAAAGCAGTGCCCTGCATAAGGGTACAGGAATACATTCGAGGGGATAACTTCCTGTTTAGCACAGGTTATGGAGAAGAATTTCGCATGTTTATAGATTTCCTTCTCTTTGTTGTGGGTACGGAAATCAAGAGAAGAATGTTTGGATAAAAGTGAATAAAAGTTTCCATCCAAATAAGGAGTTCCACGTATCTCATTTTACCGATTCAATATTTATTATAATTCGCAAACTCAATCAGTTAATGAGAAGAGCTCATCGAAGCCTAGCAAAACTCATTAAATAAGCCTTTGAAATCGCTACCTAAACAAACCTCAATAGGGTAACTAATGACGCTGTTCTTCTGACGCAAACGCCCCGTTTTTAAATTTATTATTTTATCGCTACACTATTTCTGAAGGATGAGCTATTTGTCAGATTTACGGGCGTTTTACCGCTTTTCCCAGTAAACATGTGTTACATTTTCCTTATCATATTAGTTTTCTCCTCCCAGTCTGCGGAAGTAGTTGAATTAATGGAAGTAAATTGCTTTTTAAAGTTATCCTTGTTAAAAGAACGTAAGAATCAGTGTCAGAGAGGACGTGTTTGCGCCGTAACTAAGCGTCATATGCAAAATTCTACCTTCAGAAGAACACCTCTGCAAATATTGACAGAATATCTAGGTAAAACGTGCGAGAAACACTGTTCCGCAAACTTTTACCGGGTGTTAACAAATTTTCGTTTCAAGTCGTTTATACAATTCTAAAAGAGTTAAACAATACCGTGATCAAGAGGATACCAAGATGACTCGTGCAATTTTATGCAATTCAAGGGAATACCGATATTCGGGGTTTAACGTAAGTCCAGCAATTCACTGGGAATCGAGTGCTCACATTGCAGGAAGAATGTTTGGATATTGTAAGTAGATGGATGATTTTAGGAGCTTAAGTTAAATTTGAGCAACAGCACATTATTAACAATACTGACCGAAGACAATAATACCGGCCAATATTGACAGAAGGAATGATGGGTAATGATGTCGATATTAGCATTCCCAGTAGTAACGGTATTACACTGATCGTTCAGGGGCCGCTTCACAAGGGTCTGGATGTGATAGTTGACTCTCTATAACATTGAATGTCGAATATGTTATGAATGTCGGTAAAATAGTTTTCTCGTTTATCCGGCTTTAAATGTGTCAGTCATGAATTTTTAGTACTATGAACATAATTAGTGTTATTGATATTCAAACCTGGCGCTAAGAGGGATAATAAAGAAAAAAAAGATATTTGGAAACCTTCGCAGCTAACGAGAATTAGCTGTAGAATATGCTAACGTTAATTAGCAGTTACGCATTCAGCATCTCTCTTTGAGAACGCGAGCATTAGTAGTAGGCGGGTTTGGTGACATTTTCGTTCAACCTTGTGGCCTGAAGATTACTTGTGATAGTTTAACGTATGTTGTGAATGGTTTGTTGAGAAAACGCGAATTTCTAGTGATACTTAATTACTTATTAATTTTGAACTCATTCTCATTGTCGATCGACCTTTGTTGGTGATCAATCGATCATCGATGAACACGTTTTTACGTCAGTATTCGGTGAAGCCTGCCAGGAATATTGTATGTGTTTAAGGTAATGATTATTTTGAGCTTTAGGCTGATCAGTCTATATTTGCGTCTTATTTCGAGTAGATTTATATGTCAACTTTTAAAGAAGCTCGATTATTTTCAATTTTTCTGCTAGGAAAATAAGATAATTCTTAATTTCTTTATGTTTTCCTGATATTTCCTTCTTGAAATTGTTTTGGAATCTTGATTCAATACTCTTTGTTACGTTTCTTGTTTAGTCTTGAATGCTACATTCCACATTACATCTAAATTGGATCTGAAATAGGGAATAAATAAATGCAATACGTTCATAATGCATTTGTGCTTCAATCTTGTGTCGCTCCTTTTTGTGGGAAAGGCTAATGCTGCCTGTATGATTCTATGTTGCATCAAGGAAGAGAATTTCATTATTTATTGAATTTCATATCAGGAAAGGCATTTTTGCTCTTATACACATATTTTACTCCTTTATTTAGAATATTGTAACAGTCATAAAATTTACATTTCTTAGAAACATTATCATTGAATCCATATTTCCACGAATTGATTTTCATATTGTACTTTGCAGTGTATTAAATGGGTTGATGGTTGGGAATTTATTTCATGACACTGATCAATGTAACATTCCTTGAGAAGTATTCAGCTTTAAAACATAGACATAAATGTAATTTATTCATATTCTTTGAGTGCTTCTATTTAAGCCATGTTTCTCAATTTTCTGTTTTACACTTACAATTGAGAGAAGTCATTAGTACAGAATTTTGCCTTTACAGAGACAATTTAAATACCATTGAAATCATTTTGACTTGCCTAAAATATTATTGTGGAAGTTTTATTTAATTTGTATAAATAGTTATTTTTAAAGCAATTATTAAGTGTGAGTAATCTACAATTTAAAATAAATCATTAAGATATTGAATATTTTTATTGCAGTAATCCTCATATGGCTGCTGGAAAAATACTTCTAATGGCTGCCTTGGGGATTATCTGCTGAAATATAGAAGAAACTTGGGTAGTTTTGAAGAATAAGGGCTTGGTGAAACATAGTGAGTGGGTGGTGTTTGACATCTCATCTGTGCTATAATGGCTGTACAGCAAAGAAGAAAGAGAAGATTGTGCAATGGATTTTGGTCTCAACCCTGGCTGCACCTCAATGGAAGGAAAATGGATTTTAGAAGTAAGCCCTTACTTTTGTGAGTTAGAATTTCAATTTCATACTATTTTTTCAAATTGATTTCAATTTTTATGATAGTATTGGAACTGTTGGACTAGCATGGAATAAGTTTGGTGTTCTTTATTAACCATTTAATCATCAACTTAGTCATAATCACTCAGCATCTGCTGAGAATGGCAGTGTGTGTGGTAAATTTAACTATCAATTTTTATTGATGAAATATTTTTCTCTTGGTAAATCAGAAAACCATTAAAGTATGATTTTTCTTGTTAAATTATACTTGTGTGAATAACTGTAACAGGGCTATTATTTCAATTTCCATTTAATGATTCAAACAAGAGAGTGCATTAATTCTTTGTCAGTTAGTCTTAACTGAATTGGTAGGGCCTAAAGTACAGCATTGTTGGTGTGTAACCCTCAGTTTTATCTTGTGAATGAAATTCTTGATGTCGTGTTATGCTGTACTCTTTGAATATTGCCTTAAAGTATATTTTATTATCAGTAAAATGATTCTGAATAGAAATTAAGAAAATAAAATATCATGTAAAAAATATGAAGTCATTGATCATATAATTAGAAGCATTCCTAATTATCAGAAGGAAGCATGGCCATTCATATTATTCTCATACAGTTCTTGCTTTGTATTAATTATTATTTTATGCTATTGAAAAAATTCAGGGTTTGAATTTTGGAATGCTTATTTTTGCTTGTCCATCAGTTTCTCTCCATATATTTAGAGACTGTTTTTTATGAGAATGCAAGGATTTCTAAGCCATAAAGCATTTTATGCCAAAGTAAGATTGCCTTCATTGCAATGAAAATCACGTTAATAGCTGTTAAACAGTGCACTTCTGTTGTATTTTGCCATTCTTGTTTCAATTCCTCAATTAATTTAACTTTTGAAAGAAAATTAATTTTCTGAAGTATTATTCAGATACATATTAGCTTTGTGATCATTCTCCAGAAACCACTTCCTTTCACAAGAGCTAAAACTTTTATTGTGATGTTTTAAGTGCAATTGGTATTTTTATCATTTAGAAAAAAAAGCAGCAACAGGGGAAACCTTTTTAATTTTTCTCATGGATTGAGATTTAAAGCAAAGGTTGAAGAAACTTTGTTAATTATTGTTATTTTTGTTAAGCTAATTTGTTTACTGCAATCTATGTATACTAATCATGAACTATTTTGATATAGAGGTGGATGTTTGGGTGTGATTTGTTTTATGGCTTTGGAAAAATCTTGTTTTCATGTGGTACTACATGTGTTGGAAACTGCAGTATTTCTCTGTGCAATTGATTATGATATTCTATGTATTTTTATTAGAGAGAAGGAACCTTTTTCCCAATTTCAATGCGTTTTTCTTCAATTATGTTCGATTAATGCAGTAAAATCTCAATTTTATAAACTCCTTCAAAATGAAAAACTGCAGATATTGCTAGTACATTTGTCACTTCTTGATTCCTCCTTTTAGAGCTGTAGAAATTGTAGTTCACTTTATGTGCACATATGAGTATTGTTTGACTTGGGGATAAAAGTATTAAAAGAGTTATATATAGTAGGAAAAGAAGCCCTCACTTGAACATATAAAATGTTATTTAAATATATGAAAGGTTATCCATTGAAACACTAATCTACTTAAAGCAAAATAAATGTTAATAAGGACTAATGATGAATACCTGAAAACCGTATGGAGTTTGATTATGGAATTTTAATTCATTCAGTGAAAATTTCATTTACTTCTAGTACCTAATGTTAATGGTGAATTTTAATCCTTGAGTTACTTGGATTCAAATGTTAAAGAATTCAGAGGGATTGTCTAAATGTGCAGCCTTTCCAGAGTAATTGCTCTGTGAGATGAAATTAGCCAGGTCTTCAAATATTAATCAATTACATGAATTAAAAGAATTCAGAGGGATTGTCTAAATGTGCAGCCTTTCCAGAGTAATTGCTCTGTGAGATGAAATTAGCCAGTGCTTCAAATATTAATCATTTACATGAATTAATAAATTTAAGATCAATTACCTAATTTTTGCTTTTATAAATGAAGTTAGTTATCCTGTACATATTCTGGGGTCATACTTTTTCCTCAGTTTTTGATTGAATAAACTTTTAGGACAACTTTTATTGTACTAAAATATTTTCAAATCCTCCAACAATTTTTTCAAACATCATGAGTAGTGTAACGTATTGGAAGGACTACATTTTTAAGTACTGGTAGATTATAGTTTCCAGGGAACAATTGTTTAGTATGTTCTTTAAAAGAGACTGACTTTAATTCTGTTTTAGGCTTTACAGCATTTTTATTTGGATTCATGTTACTACAGGTTGAAAATCGTTTTTGTGCCCTTAACTATCTTACTATCCCTATTTCAGATCATATTATTTGAATTGTGTGCTCTTTGCAATATAAATACTGCAGTTTCATTTCAGTACATCCATGCTTATCTTTCAAAAATATATTTTTTCTAATCTCTATTTGAAATAAATTTTAGTGATAAGTTATTTCTGAGGTTTGACTAATTTGTGAGCATGGTGATAGCATAATTTTTATTTATATTTGGTTTGATTTATCTCATGCTTTACCATATATTTAAGTAGATTTAAGGTCATGTCATAGTACTCTGTTCAATGTTAAAGTAGCTTTCATTTTGATAGCATTTTTCATATGTTTGCATTATGCATTGCTTTTGATGTTTTAAGAAGTTTTTTTGCAATTCTTCACTGCTACTTGGACGTTTTAAATAATGTTCTCATAATTTTAGAATTATTTCATGTAATTATTCTGGTATTCTGATTTTCAAAGACCATAATTTGACATTTCTCATGATTTTCAGTTAAAATTTGATTATTTTAATTGTTAACTTAATGGAAGAAATTGTGAAGTTTCCAGAGCATTCTAGAATTTCTGCTTTAACCCTTTATGCAACATTTTCCTGGCAATTTTGTTTCTTCGGCTTCATTAGTGGTATTATTTGATGATATCCTAAGTCTGATTTGATTTGCTTCATGCTTTTCATACGTTCAAGACATTGTATTTTTGAGTACTCTGCTCAATGGCTAGCTAGTTTTAATTGTGATAGCATTTTTCAAGCTTTCTTCATGCATAGCTCATGGAATTCTTTGAAATTTATTGTAATTCTTCACCGTTGATTGGTAGTTTAATTCTTTCTCTTGTCATTTGTAAATAGCTTCTTTTAATTATTCTTGAGTTCTAATTTTCAAAGTCTGTTGCTTGATATTTTCATGATTTCTCAATTTTCAGTAAAAGTTTGAGTTTTGAATTTACCGATAGAAATTGTGAAGTTTCCAGAACATTCTAGAATTTCCAGAAATTTTGCTCTAACCCTTTGATGCCGCTTTAACCCTTTGAAGCNTGTCTTTTCAATGGCTATGTTCAGAATAATTTATTTTGAATTATTCTGAACATAGCCATTAAAAAGACACAGATCACTGAGAATACAAGTACAGAAAACCAAGATGGCAGATGCCACAGCAGCAGGAAAAACAATTGAATTTTTGAGCTCCGAGATAGGCCCAGGTTTGACGTCCCCTACTGTACCAAAAATTTTGGCGGGTGAGGAGTTGGACATGTTCACAATGAAACTTGAAAAGGTCTTTTCTGACATTTCTTTATTGTTCTGTAATCAAATGTACACTTCAAAAAATTTACAATAAAGCACATCAAAAATCAGCTCCTGGTGTCTTTGCTGCGATTTCTCCATTCATGAGAAATCTAACCAAGAACCTTTTACAAAGTTAAACCTGCAATAGAATTTTTGCCATTAAAATTGCACATTTGAGATACTTCAGAACAATATTTGGCAGAAAAAAACCCTAATAATCAGGCTTGTTATATTGAATTGGAAAATTCTTATCTTTAAATGGATGCCAACAAAAAATTTAGAAAACTTCGCAACTACAGCAAGGTAGACTGAAAATTGCCATAGACTTCAGTCTACTGAAGTATAAAAGCCTCAAAATTTATCTACAATAGCTGAAAATTAGTTTGAGAATTAACTGAAAAATAACTGCTTAAACATCTCAGCAGAAAAGATAGCATTCACAATTTGTCAATGACTGAATTCAAGCAGATTAGTTACGAATTAATATTTGGACTTAATTCAACACTACATAATTTTCTGTAACTGAGCTTAAACTGACATTTGGATTACTTAAGAGTTCTATCCTTGAGTGAAATTTACTGACGGGAGTAATATTCTGTATTAATTAAACAAATTAAACAAATTCCTGTGCAACTAGGCTCATTGTCAGAGATTTCGACATTAACAGCGGAGTGAATTAAGCTGAGCAATGTCAACATCTGCATGAAGAATTAAAGCTCCAAAACATCACCAGTATGGCAATAACTGCCTATACGAAGATTATCTTTGCATTAGCTATGTACGACGTGACAATCACCAGAGTTGATTTCTGACAACGCATGCGAGAAACACGGCGCATTCAACGGAGGGCATTTGACATCTCAATTCGAATCACGAACCCATTTAGCTTAAAATTATTTGGAAAATTCGCCCAAAGAACAAATTTCTAACTTAGATTTAACACTTCATTTTTAGCCTTTTTCAGAGTGAAATGTCGATCAACCATACTGTATAAAGAATTCATCGTCAAAATCTAGTAAGATACAAAATATTGGAGTAAAGTAACTAATTGCATCGCTGGAATGCCTGATCGAGCAAAATGGCACTAAGATTTCTTGGGTGTTCCTCCACCATTACGCGATCGAATGCCGCAAGTACCTAATCTGATTATAGAATCACCTCCATTTTATTTCAACGGCGCGAAGTCAATGCATTTCCAACATCCCGGCATCAACGCAATCAGAAAATAGCCGAAAGAGCGAAGGGTTCTATAGTAAATTTATCTATTCCTACATTTTTGACTCAGGAGTTCACTGCAATCCACAAACTAGTCAAATGTCAAAGGTTTCTTTCCGCTACACGTTTTGCTGGCTTATGGGGTTACTTATATGGTAGATTCACGGAGCCAAAATGATCTAAGTACAACATTGAAACGGAGAGAATTTAGGACCAGGAAAAAGAGCTGTTTCAATGTAGGTTGAGTCTGATATCCCGAAAGCCCAATGATCTCAAACGCGAACCCTGCATTCTATTACTAACTGAATTCCAATTCGCCATCAAAAATAAGGTAGATAACAGGCTAAATGTATTGTCTATGCCGAAATCAGAACCAGTTAATTGCATCAAAGGTCGATGCTATAAAGTAGAACATGCCTGAGAAAAACTAATCTTAATAATGAAATCCGAACATATTTTTTCGGTTTAGTGAAAATACGTGAAATCGAAAATGGTCAAATGTATGATACATTAAACAGCTCATTCGCGAAGGCATGCGTACGGAACAAATCCATCAAGTTTCGGGACATTTAACCGGCTAGCGAACAATTTAATCTCTGGTAGCCTTTTAAAAAGATTAAGGTTAAACTGCAACATTCGCGCTACTAACTCGCAATCGACGACGGCATGATACAGCTCAAAATCTCTGTGATAACATTATGCATCTGAAGGAAATCACATTTCTGTTGTTATCAACACCACGTGGTTAACTCACTTCACATTATCAAACTACGGCATAGGTATTGGAAACTGATCAAACCACCGGAAAAATAAGTTAACGCACACTTTGACCTAAATCAACGAGGAACAATTTACATTGCTAACATCTTTAATGAGACTCACGAAAAGAGGCGACCAACTGTCTGCGATAATCTTCTACGCCAGACGACGTCCTCCATGCGGCAGCGAGGTTCCTCCGAGCAGGGTTGAACCGTAACCTTCAGCAGTCAACAGAAGAGAGGACGAGTCGGTGGCCTGCAAACCTTTTTGTGCTAAGACAACGGGTAGGGGTGGCGCGGTAGTGGTAATGAGGGGAAACTACTACTACGATCACTATATTTCTTAAATTGTCATACAATACTGCGAGAATCATAAAATCCAATACTCTGTAAGAGTTTTTAAGAGAAAATATTTCGATTGAATGGAAAACGTTGATTATTTTCTAGATACTGTTTACAGCAATTTAACTGATATTTATCATTCATCTTCGAAATGCCTAAATTTTAATATTCATTTAATCAAAAATAGGAAATGAATTGGCTTTCCTTTTTTTATTATTCCATTTATCCAGCTTAGGTAAGTTCGAATATAAAAACGCAAAAATATTACATTTATACGTCAGTTAAAATAGAGGTAAATATAGCGCCACCATTCAAACTTATGCAATTAATTTTCTCAACTCTATTACAAATATCAAATAACCGTTCCATTGGAAAGTTAGTTAATTAGAGTTATAACGTCATTGCGTAGTTACCCATTTTTCCTCGCCGCTATCTAAATACTAAATCTCTGAAACCATTACAACTTTGAAGGCATTTTAGAGGCCGCTGTAAAGTAGTTCTGTAGACGATGTTAAAAGACAGTTTCCAGCATGTCTCGCAAGGTTAAAATATACTTTATACAAGTTACTTTAGAATGCAGGTTGTTGAAGAACTCTGAGATAAAGGATGAACGTATGATGGAAATCGAGAGTCAGCGTGTAAAACAGCATCATATCCTATCGACAAATTTTGTCATTAATACAATCATTTTAAGACGTACATACAAAATGATATTGGATTAGATGAGATTAGAACACGTTTTTCCATAAATGGTTCGTAGATATATTTACATACAGGGCTTAACTAGTTCATTAATCTTTGAGCAAACCCTTCACCTGATACTTTAAAAGATACATTCCAGTTTCATTGTTCCAAGTATTCTCATCTATTTATTTTAGGCCTGGTCTATGAGATATAAACAAAGTTTGAGTGTAACAACAAACAACGTGAATATAATTATTACTTGGCACAAATGGGTATTTAATATCAGCTGTTTAATGAAGGTGTTTTGAAGAGCAGAGCACACCCTTCAAAACTCTTTCAAATTTTCTCAATGCTGAATAAAATTGATGTCAATACTCATGAAATTTTTCACTTATGCAATTTGTAAATCTTTCTCTTTAGTGAGCCAATATAATATAGCTTTTTGCCTCAAAATATATATGATCAGAGCTGGTTCTTGTTAGTTAGCATGGTAAGATTGGTCTGCTTCAATTATGTTTCAATCAATGAAGGAAAAGTTGAATTTTTCGTGTTTGGTAAGTTATATCATAAAGTAACCTTACTATATAGTCCTACAACGGTGTTAACTCATAATTAAAAGTTGTAACTTTAATAATAATAAACTGGTGTCTTCAATAACAGTTGTTTTACTGCTGGTTTTTTTAACTACCTTCCTAGCCAAGGTTTTCAACCTATCTAAAAGGAAATTACCTTCTATTGTGATCACTGATATGCTACCTCGATTGTGAGATATTCTACCTTGGCTCATGGAGTGGTTTGAACCATAGAAATCCTCCCTTTTGGTCACTCTTTCAATGGAAGTATTCACCCAAAATCGTTCGTTCTAGACGTTTTGTGTGAACATTGGAAATTATTAGCAAATACATTTATTAATGTATCGATCCATTACAAGAGGTGTTTATCACTTATTTCTATGGTTTATTTCTATGTTTATTATCAGTGTCACTATGATAAAGCAGGACCAATAGCAATGCCATTCCGTCGAGTATAATTTTTCGATTATTGCAAGTGAATACAACTTTAAGTTAATCATTAAAAAAATTCGAGAAACTTTGTAATTATCTAGGAAAAATGAGCAAAGAATCAACAATAGAATTTTTTTTAAGTATCTACAGACAGGCAAAAATCAACGCTATAAACTGTGATACAAATGACAACGAAGATTGATAAAAAATCCAGATGAACTGGGAAAATGAGAATTTAAACGGTATCTCTGACAGGAGCGATTGGATACGTAGAAGATTTCGTTGTTGTGTTGTGAGGCTGTCCAATCTTCTCCGTTTTTCACTGCTCCATTGTGCGGTCATATTTTGTCAACTTGAGTTTTTCTCCCATCAGTTATTCTCGTCCATTTATTGACATCCTATCATGTTTCTACGTTCGTCCGAAGAAGCAATCAAATATTTTTTGTTGGTGTAACGCAATCACACCTTTCTCATTGTAATTAACAATAACAGCAAAAGGCATTTCGTGATCTTTAACCGATAAAGATCGAGACGCGATACAGAAAACAGCCAAAAAAGAGGATTATCGGTAGTTTCCCAGGTATCATCACTAATTCCGAAACGATTCCAACAATGATTAACATCTGTTATTTATGGCGATTGCTGATTTGGTAAACAAGTAATTAATGAACAAAGTATATTTATTAATAAAACATTTGGTGGAATAATTAATACAATTGCGTATTAAAAACACTAGGATGTCCATTTTATTGACAAAAATATTTAAAGTTTAAAATATAAAGGAAAAAAGTTTCTTTACTTAAATCATCTAGCTATAGTATGCAGTTCCAACATGAAATTCAGAAAAAAACATTTTGAATTAATTTTATTATCATATTACAACCTTTCGGTAAACCTTTTTAAATCTATATCAAATGGGTGAAATTATAAGGTTTAAAAAGAGATTAAAGATAAAATTTTTATTTGAAACTGAAAATCAAATTAACGAACTTTTGGGCTAGTTCAAGAATTCACATCAAATGCAATGTTTAGATGATACATATTTAGAATATTTACAAACTTGACTTCCTATTAACGTACAATGTTCACGCAGAACCTCTCTTTTATATTAGAGGTTTAAAAAACACTCCGTATGCTGTCTTTCGGCAAGTGGAACTCGCGCTCAAACAAACGAGACAAACGAGAAGCTCCGGATTACCGATTTCTGGGAGTAAGGTTTATATGATCCTATGAAGACTTCCATTGTGACGACTGATTTCTGGAGGGTTTCTGTGGTACAAATCACTCCGTTACATGCCACCCTTACTCATTTCTACCAGAAATTCCTGGTATTATAGCAATTTCGAATCAAATTAATCATTTTACCCTATCCCAGATCCTACTCCCTTCCATCGTAAATCTCAAATCCTATTTCTTTTTATTTGTAGCATTATATTTTCATGACTCGCTTCTTATTTATAAGCACAATTAAATGTTTTGGTTAAATAAGGCCAGGGAAATTAATTTTTGAAGTTTGTTACTAAATTGTTAAGGATTGAATTGTTTCCCTTAGTTGTATTCTTTTCCTTGACGTTGACAAGTCTTTCTGTGACGAAAGTTTTATATTATTTATAAACTTTCTCTCTGCCTTGTAGATTAAGATGATACTAATTGAGAGTTGATACCAGTGCCCTGCATAAGGGTACAGGAATACATACGAGGGGATAACTTTCTGTTTAGCAGAGGTTATGGAGAAGAATTTCGCATGTTTATAGATTTCCTTCTCTTTGTTGTGGGTACGGAAATCAAGGGAAGAATGTTTGGATAAAAGTGAATAAAAGTTTCCATCTAAATAAGGAGTTCCACGTATCTCATTTTACCGATTCAATATTTATTATAATTCGCAAACTCAATCAGTTAATTAGACTTCAGTAAATAAGCCTTTCGCTAGCTAATTAAACTTCGATAGGGTAATTAATGACGATGTTCTCCTGACGCAAACGCCCCGTTTTTAAATTTATTATTTTATTGCTACACTATTTCTGAAGGATGAACTTTTCGTCAGTTTTACGGGCGTTTCCCCCCTTTTCCCAGTAAACATGAGTTACATTTTCCTTATCAAATTAGTTTACTCCTCCCAGTCTGCGGAAGTAGTTGAATTAATGGAAGGAAATTGCTTTTTAAAGTTATCCTCGTTAAAAAACGTAAGAATCAGTGTCAGAGAGGACGTGTTTGCGCCGTAACTAAGCGTCATATGCAAAGTTCTACCTTCAGAAGAACACCTCTGCAAATATTGACAGAATATCCAGGTAAAACGTGCGAGAAACAGTTCCGCCAACTTTTTACCGAGTGTTAACAAATTTTCGTTTCAAGTCGTTCATAAAATTCTTCAAGATCTTCTTTGAAAGAGAATCTAAAAGAGTTAAGCACGATCGTGATCAAGAGAATACCAAGATGACTAGTGCAATTTTATGCAGTTCAAGGGAATACCGATATCCGTGCTTAAATTTAAGTCCAGCAATTCACTGGGAATCGAGTGCTCACATTGCAGGAAGAATGTTTGGATTTTGTAAGTAGATGGATGTTTTTAGGAGCTTGAGTTAAATGTAACCAACAGCACATTATTAACAATACTTTTGAATTCATACTCCAAATGCGATGACTAAATGCCCAATGTACATGATAATCTTTTACTGGCTATATTTCGATAAGGTTTATAAGCTTTCATCTTTGTTGGACATTGTTAATAAGAGGTTTAATAAACTGATATTGTCGTAAACTACACCCAAAGTAAACATTTCCAATTCAAGGAGGAATACGGCTTTCAGCTTACGGATATACCGCCCGATAAGACTAAGCACAGGAAATATCCGTTATAAAACCAGGTCTAGGACTCCTAATGAGATAATACGAATCTTAAGCATTAATTCAGGTCTATGAACAACAATGCTCCCCTTGTTACTAAGAAAGAATACTCGTATCGAAAGTAAAGAGACTTTTTTTATTGGATGAGTCAACAATTATAAATACTTCCGCTATCTTACTTATATATTTATGAGTAAGGTGACGGTTAGTAAGACGAAATACGTGAGGTTTGGCCGTCTTCCCTGACATTGAAGATCAACGGTGGACTTGATATTATGATTCGTGGTTGAGCTAGAGTAAAGGAGTTGGTCGCGGAGACATTGGGATAGAGCCTTGAGCTTTTCCACGCGGACGATTACCCTTATCACTCGTGGCGTACGGAAGACACCGCACCTGCGCTGCGTAACGCCTCCAGCTAGGCGGAATTGCTAATACGAGTTTGAGCGGGGAGAAGAAGAGACAGTGGAACTCAAGACCGTAATACGTCCTCCAAATCGAAGAGCAAAACGTGAGGCAATATCACTGAAGATTTATCGAGGAAAATTCACGGTAAAGTCTACAAATTTTATTAAACTAGGCATTTAAGTTATTATATTATTATATAATTGATTTTTTTACGATCTTTATAATTCATTACTCTCAAAACCTTCAATTTGAATTCTTGCAGCTGATTATTCACCATGCCTACTGTAGTGTTTTCTGTTCTAGATGTTCGAGCCCTACTCAATGGAAACATTGATACTCATAGGAGCCGGAATTGGAATATTGATAATGACTACAATTATCCTGATCTGTTTTGTGGATCCCTGCTGCTTATGTTATAAGTGGACGAGGAAACAAAGAAGTAAATTTCTAAACTTCCATAATTATTCACACTCTTTCTAACAACAGGTTGATTTATTATTGGAATGATTTCAAAACCACTAAGTTAATGATTTTAACCCCTCAATATGATATATAATGATTTATTATGGAATATTCTATCATAAGTTTCCACTAATTTGAATTTACCAAGAGAACACAAGAATGATAACTCAGAAAAACCAAGCCTTTTGCAGGCTTAGCTGTTTCTTTATAATTGTACATTGGTTTTTTCATATATAATGCTTCATATATTGAGCAACAGGTCAAAATATAACCACAGGAATAAAAGAACACAAGAAATGGTAACAATTCTACCCATTGGCATTTTGCAAAACATCCCTTAGCCCATGATAACAGCTCAAATGTATCTCCCATTGTCCTGAATTCTGAAGGAAAAGATAAGTGACTTGACTCCCTTGAGTGATATAATGTCTGCAGAGACAAGATATTGAATCTTTCCCCCATAGTTCACAAGCATCTTTCTCCTTACCACTCATGCATCCTCTCCATTCTTCCACCACACACAGACTCAATGATTTCAAGATTTTGATCCCTCACATATATCCCCTGCTTTCTATAAACCACACAGCAGAAGTTGACTTGAAAACGTTGACACTGGCAGTGTCAAATTATTATTCATGGAATAAAGACAGAGTAATTTTATCAGTCTTGTGTTTAAGATGAATTTCCAACAAGCAATTGATTTTGTGATAAAAATTGTAAGGAAGTTGAAAAAGCTGGCTATAAAGAAGTAGTAAATCAGAGTTTATTACTCGGTGGATTCTGGATACACTCTCTTCAGAACTTTTCAAATGAGTGAGAGTAATACGTGCTAAAATACCATTAGCAAGTTCCCTGTTAGGTATCTTGGTTATATCAATTTACAGCCAAAATAAATTAGTTTCGAATTAGATATGCAAAATATACATACATACCTGAAAGTAGTGAAACACACATTCTCAAGTGACATTACTGAATTCCTTTCACAGATAAATCAGGAGTAGCAAATGGCACTTGCGGAGAAGGTGTATATAAAGATGGGTATGAAATGTTTACTTCCGAGAGTTTGGGGAAACAAGGTACATGTTGTAAATTAATCACAGTTTTTATAAGGAATCAATCTCATGTATCATGTAACCATGTTTTATATAACATCTTGCATTAGGTGGAGCTCATTTATCCAGCCTCTCAATTAAAAGAGATTCTTGCTACAGTTCAATGTCAGATACATCTGAAGGCATAATGAGCAACATCAAATTCTGGAATAAGGTGAGGCAAACATCATATCCAATTGATACTAGAAAAATGTATGTAAAGAATATGAATCATACATATTAAATCAATTTCAGAGCTTATACTCCACAGAGACTGATCATTTTCAGTTAAGTAATCAAGCACCTCCAAATGATTTCTATGGTGAAGTCACCATGAGATTTCTCTACCACACCAATGAAAATCAACAAGTTGGAAAGATATTCATCACTGTACAGGTATTTAGTGCAAAGATATTTCTTTCAATTACATTCAATCGTTGGTTTCCATATTTTATCATTTGTTGTAAGTTATATTTTTAATGAATAGATGTAAGATAATAAAATTCATGAAGATAGCATAAACTTTTTGGAAGCCCATAGAAATAATGGTTTGTTGAGAAATCATGTGGAAAAAATTAAAGAATAAATTTGACTGACCTTTCCATGGAAGCTTTGGCTCATGGATCTAATATGAGGCCTCCCTGACATTTAAATGCATTTTTTCAGTAAGATTGAGACTAATGTCTCTTTCAGTATCAAACATAACCTGTGAGGTTTTTAAAATTAGACATAGCAATTTAAATTGGAAAAAGATTATCTGCAGGAAGACCTTATTTAGGTAAAAAAACCTACAGTAATGAAATATTATCACAAGAAATTTCTTAAAATAAAACAAAGATAGAAATAATATAAAGCAAAGGTTAAACAAAACATTCAAATTAGCAAGAAAATAATAAATAGTACTGAAAATTAAGTAAAGGTAATTCTAAAGAATATTGGGCATAAGTGGGCAATGCATTAGACTTTAGTTAGACTAAAGGTCGTGGGTTCAATTCCTGGTGACACCCATGTGCGAAATAACCTTTTGCTGTTGAAGCACTTCCACTACTGCTAATATAAAATTAGTATGTTTTACCTTTGATGATATTTCAGGAAGCCAGGAGCCTCCAGCCAAGGCAATACTTATCTCCAACGGCAAATTCTTACATTGAAGTTGAGGCATTTCCTACTAAAAGTGTATACACAGCTTCCTTAGGTGAAAGTCAATCACAAAAACACAAGAAAACATTTTCATTTCGCACAAGGACTGTGAGAGGAAATACTTCTCCTTACTTTGATGAGAAATTTCTGGCGGCAGTCGATGTTAAGAATCCTGAGATGAAGGTGATTTGGACAATTATATTTTAGATCGATTTCAAATTTTATACTTTCAATTTAGAATGAAACGAATTATATTTTATACTTTCACAATCAGTATATGATGTCACCTTGGTTTCTGATGGAAATCTATTCAATTTTATATTGAATCATTTATTCATTTATAACTGCTGCAAACTATTAAAATTAATGGAATGATTATTCTATGAAGACAGATAACAATCCATCTTCAAAAGATGAACTATTGGGCCCATCTTGGAGTTTTTTTTGTGTGTAAACCTTTGAAAATGATATCTGGGGTTGTTTTCCTCTCTTCTGATGTTTATAGTTGAGTGAACTTTTTATGAAATAGAGCTTCAGCTCTGACAACCTCAGATTTGTTTTGATTCCATTTTCAAACAAATTTTTAACTTTCTATCACTTTGCCAAAACTATGACTTCAGCAGTCAAATTTTGTTTTTTCTATGAGCCCCCAGTTGTTAAGTTTAGATGAATATTTAAATTTCTTCTTTCGCATTAATAGCGAAACAATTTTTGGGGGTTATACATACATGCATCAGTAACCAAACCCTGCATTGTCATCCAAGATGCTTTTTCTTATATCCAATCGTTATGAATCACATGAGTAAACAAAGGTACTTCTATAATTCATTCAGTGAGTTATAATGTAATGCACAGAGGTGAATCTGATGCAGTTATTTGGTCAAAGATCTCTAAAATCACAAAATATGCTTTGAAAAAATTCATTAGCACAGTCTTCAAAATTAAAAATAGCTTAACTTTGGTCTGTTTCAGAATTGGTACATCAAAGTTACAGCATACGATGATGATAAGTATGGAAATCCAACTGAACTCGGTTACTCAGACTTTCCATTGAAAAATGCTCTTGACAAAAACTGCCAAGAAATTATTTACAAGTGCTGTCTGAAACAACCAAACAGGGTAAGAAAATTTTATGTGAATTTATATTTGTCTCACAGCGACATTCAGGAGCTACTCAGGCCTGTTTCTTTCCTGTTCCTAGGAACTCATAGGAATTGTTGAATATAAATTCATATAAAATAAATTGCTAATTTGTAGTCAATATACAATAAAGCATGTAAAAACTCCTAGCGATAGCTTTATAACGAGAACAATTTTGCATTACCTGCACTACTAAGAAAAAATTGTTTAACAAAATCAATGACTCCTTATTGTGTAAAGGAAATTATCTGAAACATTTTAATCAAAAATAAGTATTCAAACATAAAATCAAACTTTCTCTCTATTAAATTGATACTTCATGAGAAATTAAATTTCAAGGCAAGTAGTACAAAATGGGCACTGTTTTTTCATTCTACTGTGATAAAATACCAACCTGATAAAAATATTTGCATTAGATGGTTTAATGCAGGATATGATGCGCTAAAATGTTGTGTAACTTTTTTCTGTGGAATCCCAAATGTTTTATTTAAGTCCATACTCAATTAACCATACCAATAAATCTGATGGAAGTAACTATCCATGCTAGTGATTTTCTCTTCATAGTTATCTCCTGTAATTAACTGGTATCACATAATAAAGTACTTCACCAGAGAGTTTTATACCAATTAATTTTTAAAAAAGCTTCCTACAATAATCTTATTTCCTTTCCTGGAGCAAATCCCACCTTCTAATTTTCTACCCCTAGAATTTTGAACAGACAATTTGAAGGAAAAACTTAAGCAAAGCCGAACTCTCAAGTTTCAATTCAAATTATATGTTAGTTCACATTTCTAAATTCCACAGTAATAAAAAAGATGGGAAAAATATTTGATAAACAACTTGAATTTCAGATGAAATTAACAATTTTATGAAACAAGAATAGTTATTTTCTTAAATAAATAAGGGAGCACTGCTTTGGATATTGGCAGAGATGGGAGAGAAAAACTGCTGACATCCTGCTATTTAGAAGATCCTGCTCACACAGTATTTTTGAATAAACAGCAAAAAGCTTCAATAACTATGCAGAATCAATTTCAAGTTGATTTATTTTGCCATTAAAACATACTACATGTTTATAATGCTTTTTGTATGACAACAATATAAATTTAATTTACAGAATTTGGGAGACATGCTAGTCTGCATTAACCATCTTCCAACAGCAGGGAGAGTTGTGATTCATATCGTTAGAGTCTCAAACATTCATCAAGGAGTTGAATTTCAAACTTCTTTCAGTAAGTATGCCATTTAAATTCTTCATTATAATGTATTAACAGCTAACCTTGTTCTTTAACACCTTTGACTTATAAATTAACTTATGTCATGAAATGATACAGAAATTTTTTTCACAAGATAGTGGGACGTGAATATAAAATAGAATTTTTCTGTGTAAATATGGGATTACAAAATTAAATTCACATTTGGTTATGAATAATATGTAGTAATAGCTCACTTTGGACATCTACATCTGAGTTTAGAAACAGGTTAGATGGCAAATGTCTCATTGATGTTGTACATATATGTTTGAAGTTCAGCAATAATTTGCACAAATTATATCAAGAAACAAAAATAAATAAATGATGTTATCCTTATAAAATTACTAAAATAAATAAATGAACTTATCCTTTCACGAGTACTAGGATATGTTACCTGAAAACTGGGGCAGCACATTTAAGAATTTCCTTTTAATGGGAAAATAAATGTTAATTTGTCTACACATACACGAATTTAACATAAATTCATAAGTTGAATTTACTTTAGTATAAAGTATTCCATCCATGTTCATGTAAAAATCATCACAAAGGCCTGATGTTAAAACACAAAATTAGCATGGACTTAGATTGATGTTCACTTCAGAGCCCGGTATTATAATAGTTTGTTAGAGTTAAAGAAAAGATTATAATTAATGTCTGTAATAATCCATCGTATATATGGGAGATTTAAAAAAATCTTCACTTTAACAAACTATTGTAATACCAGGCACTAAAGTGAAGATTAGTTGAATTTCATTCCAATTATACATAATGATACCGGGTCTTGCATAGTATCAACAGCATCTATAAATTCATAAGGAGACAATTTCATTCTAAAAAGACGTATAAAATCTTTAAGTCATGAAAAACAGTATAATGAGGCAGAATAATAGAGAAAAACATGATGGGTAAAATTAGGGCTAAGTTGACACAAATGGTTTCCCATTAATTTACATTCTATGCTACTTTCCAGTTCTACTTTATGACACAGACGGTACAGCAAAAGCCACAACTGTTTTTTAGATTATCAATGAAAGACTATTCAAACAGGGCTTATAAAGAAGCAGAATGTCCTGGTCATAGCAATATTGAACTTAATCCTTCTTATTAAGGAAAACTATTCCACAAGAAAGCATTGCAAAACTAATAAAATGAGTTACTAACATTTGATGATAATGAGATCACTTGACATCATGAGGAATTGATGAATAAAACACAGTTTAGTTCAAAACAGTGTTTTATTCAACTCTTCCTCATGATGTCATCAAGATTCCACAAAGTGATGGCCTCCTCCATGAATTTTGAGATCATTTGAAATTGAATTGATCACACATCCTTATAATAGATGATATATTCTCACAAAAATCAACTTATAAAAATATCATGTAATGTTATCGTTGATTTTCATACCTCAAATATCAGAATTACAGGTACATGTGCTGCTTCTTTCTGCAATGGGACGTATTTTAAAGAGAAAGAAATCTTCATTTGGACATGGAGAAAAAGGACAACTCTTTGAAGAGACCATTCCATTCCACGTCCAAGGCTCACAGATGGGATCAATCACATGCCTTCTCCTTCTGTGTGCAAAGGCTGCTGATGTTTGTAGGGAAAGCAGCAGCAGTGTGAGTGGAGATGAGAATCATTCACTCAAAACCACGAGGGAACAGCTGGACCAAAGCGATTGTGAGGAGGGCCACAATAGAAAAGGCAGTATAAAATCCAAAGAGCATTGCATAGGAAAAGTGATTCTGGGTGCAACAGTCCGTGTTCCAGAAGGACAAAGCCAATGGCTGTCCATGATCCAAAGACCTCGAACTGCAGTGAGCATGTGGCACAAACTGAGATGACACAATTTCAAACCAAGTTATTTCTCAATTTATTTCAACTATTTACATCCAAAAAATACCAAACATTTTTGAGTTTCTTCTACAGCAGACAATGAATTTCAGCAATAAATTATGAAATGCATACATTATGAGATGTAGATTACGGAATGCACTCCACAAAGGCTTCAACGGAGAAGGTGGACCAAACAGCAGCTCAAATGAGGTGACATTGATTCGCTATTCACAACAAATATATAGATATTTCAAGGATATATTTACGCACATCGATGAGATATAAATGACGACAAAAGGAAGACACAGGAATGCTGTATAATTAACTCAGTGCTTATGTTTAGACTTTGTCTTTCTTTTGAGTTTGTGTTGGCCAATGCCTTTCCTTCCCAATCGCATGCGTTTCTTCCGGATACTCATAGATTGCATGGCATTTACTGCCTTATCTGTTTCCATTGTCTCCATGGATGAAGTTGATGCAGGAGTAGAACTTTCTTCTGTGCTTTCCGTAGTACTGGTACTTGTATTGTCAACTTTTTCCATCTTCACAAGCTTTCTGTTAAAGAATCTTTTCCGAACTGAAAAGTTGAATAAACAACTTGAATTTCAGATGAAATTAACAATTTTATGAAACAAGAATAGTTATTTTCTTAAATAAATAAGGGAGCACTGCTTTGGATATTGGCAGAGATGGGAGAGAAAAACTGCTGACATCCTGCTATTTAGAAGATCCTGCTCACACAGTATTTTTGAATAAACAGCAAAAAGCTTCAATAACTATGCAGAATCAATTTCAAGTTGATTTATTTTGCCATTAAAACATACTACATGTTTATAATGCTTTTTGTATGACAACAATATAAATTTAATTTACAGAATTTGGGAGACATGCTAGTCTGCATTAACCATCTTCCAACAGCAGGGAGAGTTGTGATTCATATCGTTAGAGTCTCAAACATTCATCAAGGAGTTGAATTTCAAACTTCTTTCAGTAAGTATGCCATTTAAATTCTTCATTATAATGTATTAACAGCTAACCTTGTTCTTTAACACCTTTGACTTATAAATTAACTTATGTCATGAAATGATACAGAAATTTTTTTCACAAGATAGTGGGACGTGAATATAAAATAGAATTTTTCTGTGTAAATATGGGATTACAAAATTAAATTCACATTTGGTTATGAATAATATGTAGTAATAGCTCACTTTGGACATCTACATCTGAGTTTAGAAACAGGTTAGATGGCAAATGTCTCNCTTATAACATTGTAATTAAATGTATAAATACTGAAAGGCAGGGGAGAGAAATATTTCAACTAGCAGTACATCATATGAAGCTAGGGAGCTGCTAACACAGTAAAAAGCTTATTCACTAATTTCATCAATCACAAGATAATCAGAAATAAATCTACAGTGAATGTTGAGGCAATATCAAATACAATATCAATATAAAATACAATATCAAAATAATTAATTCCTTCAATTTGGCAAATTATTTCTCACTTCAGATTAGAAATTCATTGATAAATGCTAAGATTTTACCAAACATACTTAAACTTTAATGAGATAGATAAGTTTCCAAAGAAAAGATAAAAATCCATGAGCTTACCAGCTGAATTTTCAGCAGCATGCCAAACCCTTAAACCATTGCTTTTGTTATCTCCTCCAGCACACATGATAAATGGTGAGTCAGGGCAGAATTTAGCACAGTGAATTACTCCAATACCAAAATCTTCCATCTCAGAAATAAATAGAGGTCCTCCAGAACTCTGTCCACTTCCATCTGGAGACATTAAATCCCAAACTTTGACAGAACGGTCAGCACTTGCTGTGACTAGCATTCCAGGGCACTCATAGCTGAGGGACAGACCTGAAAGAAATAGACATATGATTACTGGTTTCACCTCAAATTCAACAATAAATTTCTCATGATTAAGAGACAAAAATATCAGTATCACAACTTTAATGACAAATAACATAAAAAAAGCATTTACACCATAAACTTGTTCTGAAAGGAAATCATCCACATAATAGAATATTTAATATTATATGCTTATCTAAGAAAAATTTTAATTATGATGAATCTGAATATTTCTAACTAAATTAGGTCCAAGAGTTAACTGTGGCATCTATCTAGCTCTAGTAAGATAAAAGTAGAAGTTTTAAAGCTGTATAAATTAATCTACCTGCACAAGGATTATTAGATACAAGGAGTATTGGTTATTTTGTTCCTATAATCCTTGTGTTATGGATTTCCACACAGTAAAGCCTGCTACCATCGATTTTATTAATCTACCTGATCGAATCAATAATATTTATACGAGGTGTGATCAAAAAACACGTATAATTTCTTGTTTTCTCAAAAAAATCATTTTTTATTCATTGATATCAATGTAGTCCCCTTCAAAGTATTCCCCCTCAAATATAATACAATTGTGCAAGGACTTTTTCCAATCCTCGAAGCACTTCTGGATTGCAACTTTTGGTATGATGTTTAGCTCCTTCAGCTATCCTGTCTTGATCTCCTAAAAGTTGCCAAAATGATGTTCTTATTTTCAGTTTTGGGAATAGGAAAAAATAACAGGGAGCTGAATATGGTGATATCATAATGGTGAATATGGTGGTATCATAATGGTGTTGGTTTTTGCCAAAACTTCAAGCAGTGAGGTGTGAGCTGGTATGTTATCGTGGTACAATTGTTTTGCCACAGGTCCAATCATTTTCTTTGGATTGCTTCATGCAAACAGCATAGAACTTCCAGGTAATATTACTTACTGACCGTATGACCTGGTGGCAAGAACACATTATGCACTACGCCATTGAAATCAAAGCAATCTGTGAGCAGAACCTTCACATTCAATCATACTTGACATGCTTTTTTCGATCTTGGTTCTACAGAAAGGTCCATTGGGATGACTGGGCCTTAGTTTTGATGTCATACACGTACACCCATGTTTCATCACCAGTTTTATAAGTCCTGGATCATCACTGACTTCATTCAGCAACTCTTTAGCTATGTTCATGTGGTGCTGCTTTTGGTCAAAATTCAACAATTTTGGGACAAATTTTGCTGCCATCCATTTCATGCCCAAAACATCCGTAAAAATTACTTGGAATGAGCCAAATGATATGCCAATGTTATCAGCAACCTCTCTGATAGTGATTCGGCGATTGTCCATAATCATTTTCTTCACCTTTTTGAAGTTATCATCAGTTGTCAATGTGCTGGGACATCCAGGGCACTCATCATCTTCAATGTCTGCACGACCCTCTTGAAAACGTTTGTACCACTTGTAAACACTCGTTTCATTCATTGAACATTTGCCAAAAGTAACATATAACATTTCCAATGTAGTGCAGCACTTTATTCCATTTTTAACGCAGAATTTAATGCAAATTCTTTGTTCCATTTTTGCAGCAAGTCAAAAATCGCTGATCACAGTTAAACACATGTAACCTTTTTGACTGCCGACAATAGACTAAGATTTCACAATGGCTCCCTGTAACAATGTACGTTAGGGACATGTGTACCAATGAACAGAAACATTTTTTTGAGAATTGGAGTTATACAGCCCAGGAAATTTAAAAATTCTGCATATTTTTTTATCACACTTCATATATTAATCCCTTAGGTAGCGTAAGCACCTATTGGCATGCTCCTGGAATCTTGTAGCAGCTAGGATATTTTTAATTTTAAAACGATTACAGAAAATAGTTTAGGTATATTCTAAGAACTTCTCAATGCTCTCAGAAAAGTGAGAAATTAGTGCCTCACTTGTGAGACGCTTGAAAACATTTTCTCTTCACCATTCAGATTTTTAGTGCTCAGTCAAGTTGCCCAATAATGAAAATGATTGACCACAAGAAGAAGAATATTCAAAGCTTTGAATTTTGATATTTATACAATACAGTTACATCTACTTTTGTATAAGAAAATATGTTACTGAAATCAAAAACTGGATAGAGGCATATAATAATAAGGAACATAAATAATATATGTATAACTGATGAAGACAATACCTGTAACTTCTTTGTCATGGGCCTTCAGCTGCCAAAGAGGTTTAGTGCTTCTACAATCTACATAATGCACTGTACCAATATCAGTGCTAGCCTGGAATCAAATTAGACATGGTTAAATTATATAATTCATTTCACTCAGCAGTTGCAGAATTGAAACTTTTTGGCTAGGAGGATATACTTACAAAATAACAAAATGGATCAAAATGATTCCACAGCACACGTTCTATTTCACCAGGAAGTTTCCATTTGATGCATGAATTTTCAGACCGACAGTCAAAAACTCTGACTTTCCTACAAATTTTCAAATAACATTAATTTGATGGTGTGGAGCAAGAAATAATTACAATAAAATGAAAGTGATGAACAAAACTACTTACTTGTCAGCTGATCCAACTAATAGTGTCTGGGCCTCTAAAGGATGCCAACTGAGAGATTGAACCTTATCTTTAAAGACAGAATACGTAGAGGCCACAGAGGAAGATTCCAAATCCCAGAGAATCGCTGTTTTATCAACTGATCCACTTGCCATCACATGTCTGTAGAAAATCATAATTAGATATTTTATTTAACTGAAACCCTATAAATTATATATGAAACAACCCGAATATGATTAGTACACATATGTTAATACATAGAAAGGTTAAAAAAATGTTTCATTGAATTTGAAATTATTGACACACTTTATAGCATAAAAATTGAACCATAAGTAATGATCACTCCTCAACTACAAAGAACCAATAATCAAAGTGATTTTCATGCACTGGAAATGCTAATGCAATCACCCCCAAATACTTTTTTTAAATTTTATTTTCTACCTTCACATACTTTAACCAACCCCTATCTAGAGGCTATTACACTCTTCTTAATTAATATATATTTCAATACATCAATTTATAATCTATAATAGAAACTGTCTAAAAGTATTACTCTGTATCATCTACTCAGCTACCAACAAATAAATACCTCTATCAAGTATACTGTTAACTTAGCATTTTATTAATCAAATTTCTTTTACACAACTAAACATTACTTCTAACATATTACTGTATGTTCTTGTTAAGAACATATGCTTTATCCAAAAAGAATATAAAAATGACAAAACAACAGCGATACACAATGGAAACTGGATATAAAAGAATAAATGGAAATAGTATCATCATGCCTCTGATAACTTGGGTAAAACAGGTTTTCTCCAATGTTTTTTTTATTTTCATGGTATATTCAAGATGAATTTTGCATCAAATTAAATAAAAACATACATTTTTAGAGAAAAAGTAATGAAATTACCCAAGTAAATTTTGAAATACTCATGATCTCTACTAAAGGCACCCAAACTGTGCTTCAGTGGACTGATCTAACCATGGTATACTTTCATCCAGAACAAAAAAATATTCACGGTATTAATTAGTAATTATCATTATACAATTAGGATTTTCTACACTATGACCCATGACAATTATTTAGCCTTCTAATTTTTCAAGTCAAAGAAGATAATAAATAAATTAGGATCAAATCTGATTGATATGATAATAACAAATACAATATTTTTTATGTGCATCATTGACATGAAAATAAGGGTATATTGAAGCTGAAATCACTAAAATCTTGTTTATCAATCTATATAAGTGGAAAAATAATTTCGATGAAAGAAATGGAAGAAATAGCAAGATTTGTCAAGTTGCTGAGATACCTAATATCAAATTCTCTTCAGAACCTCTTCACTTCCCAATCTCTGAATTTCTTTCATGAAGCCTCCTTTGCAATGAGCATCGTATGTTAGCAGTGACAATTTTAGCAAACTTTGAAATTATAACCCTATATAACCTCTAAATAGGTAAAAAAACTGCTATTGAAGAAACAGAAGCACTCTATGGAAAGATATCACAGACCAAGAAAAATGGGTAACAAATCTACATTAACACTTTGACATCTGGTGGCACCCTAACCTGCCAACTTTTAATTTAAGCAGACATCGAAATGTTAAGTTTAACCCATACATATTTGTCTCTAATGTTGAACCTGTCAAGAAGAGTAATGATACTGGAATAACTGACCAAGAGTGAACAACATGAAAGTTTCAAATTTAACCAAAATTCAACCATTGAAATGAAGAAAATGTGATTTTATTGTAAGAATATTAATCATTATATGTCATACTTGTTAAATATAATCATCCTGCACTATGATTTTCCACCAAATGGACTATCAGTAACCATGAAACTAAGTTTATTTGTGTAATCTTTATTGCAACTCTCATAGCCAAAAACATATTCCAAGGGAATGCTTTTCAAAGATAGTGATATTGAGATTAAATACATACGAGAAATTTTTATTCCATGAGAGATCCATTACTGCTTCTTGGTGTCCATAGCCAGGCCTGTTTTTCTTTGGTTTGGCTAGTTTTCCAAGACGGCACACTGGTTCCAGACAATCAACAATGTCCATGTCCCATACGTCTATTACAGGGTACATACTTCCTATTGCAACTAGGTTCCCTAAGATTGTGATTAAATTGTATGAATTTTCTCATGCTACAAAAGATAAAGCATCGAGGACCATTCCAATTAGTGCAACAATCACATGATGATAATCTTTTCATGAAATTCCATATTTATTTCCACCAAAATGTCAGCCATAATATTCATATTATAACAACTCAAAATGATAAAATAAACTTAGTTAATATGAACATTGTCATACAATCATTACAGGGAAAAGAATATTTCCACACACAAATATTTCAAAGCTATTTATTTGTGTAATGTAATTTGTGAATTAAGGCAATTAGTGAAGAAGTATTAAATGATGAAATCCAACAGAATACAGTTTGTATACTTTCAACTTACGGAAGGGGTCTTCAAATTTCAAATGACGGAAGCTCAACGCCCGAGAGCTATCAACAGGTGAAAATCATTTGGGAATTGGGATTTGGAAATAGCCAAATAAGTAGAAAACGATATTAGATACTATGGTTGCAGTTGTAGCAGAAATGGTCCTGAGGATAATATCAAAATAAAAGCTGCTGTGTTTCATAGAATGAACAAATCGATATAAAATGAAATAGAGGATGATTTTGTTTACTTGGGTGAAATGTTTTCTGCAAATGGCATAACTGAACGGGTGCAAAGTTGGGGAATGATTGGTGGTTAACATTTTGTTGAAAGAGAATGCAAACTAACATAAGTGGCTGTTATGTTTGATTGTATCCCATTTGTTGTATGGTAGCAGAAGATGGGTGAATCAGGATATGAGTAGACTGAATGCATTTTTACTGGATCACATGAAACATGTTTGTCAAAACCCCACTTTCCAGGCAGGTATTCTAACCATTGAACTACCGCTGCATCTCTTCCATACTGTTAAGGGAATTGCTATTTTTCACACTTGTTATTCCTTTGGGATCAGCTGCATGACTTAATCTTGCAAAGTATTACACCTTTCCTTAATCCTACAGAGAACAAAGTCAGTTATGACTGGATAATGAATGAATATGGTCTGAAAGAAAGGCTGCTTGATCAGTATGAAAGTAGTGTTAAGGATTCATCGAAGTAGAATGTCACATATTATGTGTTGAGAAAAAGAAGGCACCAAAAGGAGAAAGATTCTGAAGAAATGCTGATAAAATATAGCCAACACCTTAGGAAAAAAGACATATAATGCTTGAAGAGAATATGTGAGAGAGAATGCATAGATTAAGAAGTAGTAGATGTATGCTAGGACAGGAAGGTAAGGAAGATTTTTGTGAATAAATGAAGCAACAGCACATTAGCACAATGGTTTTAATGCTATTAATGGCTAAAATGAGCAATACGGTTAAGGACACATGGGTGATTATGTAGATAATGTAACTAAAATAGCTTATTTTTATCACTTGGGATCAACGATACTTTGGAATTTGGTTTAAAATCATTAAATTTAATTAGACAAAGTACTAAGACGTTCACTGTGGATCACTCCATAGTTGGAGTGATAAATGCATTGGAAATGGGTGGATTAGCTGTGAACGTTTTAAATTAATACAGAAAAAGTTTAAAACACTATGCTGAAATGAAAATATTACCTTTTCTAGATGGTTCGCCAGGATCAAAATTCAGCCATTCTAAACAAAGAGGAAAGGCTGGTAGAAGTAAGTCATGGTGGACATAAAAGGATTCTTCTTCTTCATTAAAAACTGGAATAAAAAATTGCAATGAATGACTAAATTCAACTATCAACCAGTAGCAAATCAACTTAGATAAATAATAAGTAGATTCTCAGTTTTTCTTATAACATTCGAACAACTAAATGAAGAGATAATAAGAACTGCAAAAACGTAATATTAATGTTACAACTCTCACCATGAACTTCAAGTAAACTTGCATCTTGGTCAACGTGGCCCACAACAAGAAGATTGTCTGTTGGCTTAATTTGGAAGTTGTCCTTTTCACTGTCATCATCATCATCTTTCAGGGTGACGTATGGATCTGCAGAATTGCTAGCATGAACGGTGAGGTTAGCGAGCCCCAACACTGCATCTGAATTACCTACGGAAATTTAAATGATCTCTTCGGTAATAATACTTACAAAATATACTTAAAAAATTGTTTTCTTAGACTTACTACATTCATATTTATTTAGTATGATTACCTTCTTCTTCATCATATTTATCAAAATCGTATTCGGATAGATCATCATCGTCATCATCATCAGAATTTTCCTTTTTCGCCTCAGCACCCGATTCTTCGCTCTCTTCTTTGGACTCCTCTTGCTCTTCATCATCCGATTCTTCGTGGGAAGATTTGTCATCAACTTCGTCTTCTAGTTTGCATTTAATACCTACTTTTTCTAGTTCCTGTTTAGCTCTTTGTAGGGTTGCTTCATCGTGGTCCAGTAAATCGGCACCCATATCGTGAAGATCCTCGTCACTAATATCAAAAGATTTCATTGATGACATGCGTCTTTCAACTAAATTTCAGGAATACTTCAATAATAACATGTATTTTACCTCAACTCTTCCGTCGTTCTCCTTATAAGTTTTTCTAATTCACGCTCGGTAAGTTGGACCTAGGATGTTACAACACGATGTAAGAATTTATTTACGTGATTGAAAATAATACTTTTACCCGTTGTTTTCCTTTCTACTTACTTTGAATGGAACATTTCTGGCAACTCCTTTCGGAATCCATGTTACACAAGGAATAAAATTCATTTTCAAAATAATTTTACACAGCACATGGATATCTATGCCTCCCAATTGGTCGCTGTATGGCTCGTCCACACGGTACACACAGGTGACACAGGTCCACAAAGTCCACCGCTTGACGATGTTTTCGTGTCATTTGTGCGCGCAAATTTGAAATACCTAATTATAATAATATTAATCATAAACAAAAATTCGCGGGTTCTTTTTACAAGAAAATTAAGGAGGGAGTAAAATTTGCCATTGCTCCCTTTTCGAGACATAAAGGAAAGGGCTTTAACCAACCTCTTACACTTTATATACGATAAAATATCTATTTCATTCTATGCACAAAACCACTTTGAATTATAAAATAAAACTACCTACTTTCAATAGGTACATATTTATCAATCATTTAGTTTATCAATAGTTTAATTTCTTTTATCAAAGTTTTACATGGAAAATCTCATTCTGGTCTTTTTCATTCAAAATACAATTCATATTTCTTCTTAATCAACTTCTTATATATTCATATATAAATGAATTAATACCAGCACATCTTCGATCTATCTTCTCCCTTCTTTAAATTTTGTTTTCGGCTCACTTGGGGCATATTGTAATGAAAGAATAGAGGGAAATATTAAAAGAAAATACATGTTAAACATGAAAAGAAACTGGATGAGACTTACAAAGAGGAAAATATATGTTGACAGATATAGAAGAATGAATTGATATAGGAAGAAAGGGAGCATGTGGTGTGATGGAGAACAATGTATAGGTGGAAGGAAATTATTGATTAATGAATAAGAGGGCAAAAAACAGGGAGGCAAGGAGAGCCATCACATGAAATCCTGCCTGAAAAGTATGACATTATGATATATAGAAAATAATGCTGCTTTAGGAATTGAATATTACTTGTGAGCTTTAACACATTGAGAATGGGTTTGCACTATTGACAGTTGTACAACCTCTGCATTGACCTTGCAGACAGAGACACTTGCCCTCTATAACCCCAGTAGAAAATCTTTCATGTTTGATTCCATCCCATGAGACTAGATTTCTCAATTTCCAGAAAATTTCATGCCTTAGAAATCTTAAATTAACAAACAGAGAAAATGAATCAATAAAATATTCAGAATGCAAGTGAAAACCCATTTTTCCAGTACCAAGCTGTTAACTTCAGTAATGTTAGCCAATTTTTTAACTTCTACAGTTTAAGTAATACCAAGAAAAGTCTTTCATCCAGTTTGCAATGCATTTTTATTGCTTATACCAAAGCTGAATGTACTGCCCTCTAGTCTTACAAAGGTCAACTTAAAGTTATTCTGAAAAGAATGAAATTCTGTAATAGTGAAACATTACCGACAAATTAAAGTTTTTCACCAAAAGTTAACAAGTTTTTCTGGTAAAAAGAATAGATAACAGAATTCAAGATGTGCACAGAAATTTTTATAAAGTAAATCACTCATGAATTAAACACAAATTTTGAATGTTCTGAAAAAATGTTCACTGAGTATTACAAGCATGAGCTTGAAGATGAAAAGAACCACTTTCTTGAGATAATTCCTTGTTAAATGTATTAGATAGAGACATACTACAAATCTTCTTATCGGTGACACAGACTACAAATTCTCAATTGGCCGTCATCATAGAATGCAAAGAAGTCATTCAAAAACAAGTTGAGAATAATCCTGGCTGATTGAGACCAAATGCTAGTATGAAAAGATAGAATTGAAATATTAAAGAGAGTATTTCCATTTTATGCCTAAGAATAGAATACATACATTTTATAAAGCAGAATTTGCATCAAATTTTAAAATACCATAACATTATTTAAAGAATATTGTTAAATTTATCTTTTACTAGAAATAATATTTTCCTTCAAAATGCAAAGATAACATATGTATTCTGTAAGATGCAAGAAAGCTAATGGCTATAAAATGTGCATTTAAAACTTAGATGTATTGAACAAACTAAGAGCTTTGCAGCTGAAAACTTGATCTTTTCCTCATGGTATTCCTTGCAAGATATCATTTCAGCAATTACACTACTTTAATGAATTCCTAAAAGAGGCTTATTTAAGCTTATTATTAATACAATTTTGTTATTGATATTGTACAATCATTTAAAGAAATGAAGATATGAGTAAAACAAGCCAAACTGAATTTTTATCTTGGAAAAAGATCAAAAGTCTCTCCTATGTTTAAAATTATCTTTCTAGAGATCTTTTCTCTCTTTCATAAATCAAGAAATATGAACTTATATTTACTGAAAATTAAGTCTCTCTTTAGCATATTGAGGATGGGAATATGGAAACTAGTCTAAGTCACCCTGATTTCTATCTCTAGAACCTTCAGCTTTTGACAAGTGATTTTTTTGGCTCAGCTAACTTTCCTCATTTTTCTGCAAGTCGCATACTTCTGTATGTGACTTGCATACACACTTCTTCAGTACTGTTAGGTCCATCTCATATTGATTTTGGGTTTCTGTTCAACTTCTGGTTTTATGATTCAAAGATCGAACTAATTGCAATGTATAAAAAAATCACTAGCTGGGAAAATTTCTTCATTTATTAGCTACATTGAAGGAGTTGATTTTTAACAACTCCTGGAACTTTTTTCAAATGAAAAGTGCTGGTCTTGAATAATTTGTTACAAGTGAAGGGTCTTTGAAATATTTCAGCCATAATAGGTTCCAAATAATATCTCAAGGATACATGAGTTGAAAATATTTTAATGGTTTATTTGCTTGGAAAATGAGCAAAGATCATAAAGCACCTTCAATTTATATTTTGGAAGAAATATAATGATTCTACTTTACCTTATGGAAGAGTCCCAAATTTTGTCATCCAAGTAGCCTGAAAGTGCAGCAGGGAGGGGATATTGGAATCCTTTAGGAGAGGTTCGTTGCCAAGAAAGAAGAGTGTATGAGAAGCGCGAGGATTCAGGCACAAGATGCAAAGCACTCATTGACTGATCAATAGCAGAGGAATTGCTAGTAGCAATTGACACAGTGGATGGAGTTTGGTGCAAGAAACCAATGTGACAAGAAGTTGTACCATGGATGATTGGTAGTTGACGAAACATACATCCTGGAAGTGTTTTATTTAGAGATTTATGATTAAATTCAAAGAGGGTTTACCTTAGCGATAAATCTGAAAACTTTGGCACCTTTTAAGCAAGAAATATTTTGTTATGCTATAAAATTAGTTGCTGGTGATACATAAAATGTATTGCCATTAGACTGTATGATGAAATAGACATATGTGCTTACAAAATAAACACCAATGTGATTGAGATGCAGCTGATTATCAACTAAACCTTTTTAAAACTATTATAAGCAGTGACAAAAGAATAAGTGAACTTACTTCAGAGATGATGCCTCTAATACAGCTACTGTAAAACTATAGTTTATTACAACATGAAAAACTATAGTTTTACCTGTAGTACAAAACTACAAAACAAAATCTGAGTATGCTGTAAGGAGACATTGAATCAAACCTAGCTATAATTTTAATTACAAGTTTCCAGGCAACAAAGTGTTTCATAGGAGCTGTACCAGAAGAATTGCATCAGATATTTAATTTCCCTCTTACTAATGCTCGGTTAATAAATAATTGACTTGCAGTATCTTCAAATGATAAACTCTCAATCTAACATCTTATATAAAAGATAAAAAGGAATCAACTTAAAATGCATTGAAGACATTGGACAAAAGTTTGAATTTTTAACATTTTGGAAATAGTTTTTACCTCATTTTTAAGATTCAGTGCTCGATTTGACTCTAAGTTAGTGCAGTTTATACAGTTTATTTCTATGTGCTCCATATGGAAGAAAAACTACATGTAACTAATACACAAAGTAAATAAAAATATGCATAAAATGAGATTCATGAGCACAATTCATGACTGGTAACAAAAAGTTTCAAGATGGTGGAAGAAAAATCATAGTAAAGTAACTATTGCTTTGACAGTCCTCATACTTTATCCTGTTATGTAAAATACTTCACCAATAAGGTAGACAAAATCCAAGGTAAAGGACTGTGTTACAAATAGTTGTAAATGGATAATGTTGGAGCCATCCACTATTCTACTGTGTGAGACCCTATAAGGGTTAATGAATACAAATGGTAATATTAGCCAGAAAACTTTGTGCTGAAATGTTTCCTAGGAGTAAAGAAAATCATTAAGTCAATATTTAACAAAAATATTTATTTACATGTATCATACGCATTTATCATTACTTACAACATTTACAAATAACTTTTGTTTCACACAATGAAAAATATACAATAAAAGGCATTCAGTAATTGAATTTAAAGTTATTTTTCTTGGAAAATGAACTTTGATTATATTATAAATATTAGCACTTATAATTCACAGTAAATACAATTTATAAAATTCAAACAATACAGTTAGAAAGCATTTTAGGTGGAAACAAATAGTTCCATTGTATAAAATAAAAAGAAGGCTGTTAGTGAGACGGAAAACTGTGATAGAGTGCAGCACTCAAGCTCTCCACTGAAAAAAAGGAGATAAATATTGATGAAGGACCAATACCATTTCACACTTCTACATTTCATAATTAAGAATCAGTAACAATCATAATTAATTTATCAGTAGTATAAGCTAAAATATGAATTAAGACTATAATGAAATCTTGATCTCAATTTCTAGGCAATAATTATTGTTATAGTTATATTTTATATCAAATTATATCAAATCAAAATATCAAATTTTATTTGCATAGAGAGCAATGACTTAATAAAAATTTCAGTATGAGCTAAGTACAGGAAAAAACCTTCAGATTTTAAGAGCATTTTCAGTATAAAGATTTTATTCAGACAGAAATAATAGGCATAAATTCAGTTCAAACTAAATCAATCATTTTAAGATATGCAGATTATATTCTTTAATAAAGAAAATCTTGAGGATTTTTGCTTAAAAATGTTTTACAGAATTTACTTAAAGAAATGAACAATTATTGACAAATAAAGAAGAAGCCAATGTATGCTATGAATCTTTCGATAGGTTAAAGAAATTCAGCAATACATCAATGGGAGCACTTACTGATAAAATTGGTTTGACAACAGTGATTAACCATTAAAACTAGTAATTTTGATAATTGCTCCTTTAGGAAAATTATCATATAATAGTCTATTAACTTAAAAGATTCATTGAAAAAAACTGTAGACTTACTGTGTGGGAAGTAGCCTTCCTGCACTACTTGTGTTAAGACTTCTGCTAAGAAAACATGAAATCGAATGTAATTGTTCTCCATATCACATAACTTGGCTACAGTCAATTGTGATTGCTGTTTCCATAGCCTGCTCAGCTGCATAGAAATTTCCAAAACCTAGGATTTTAGTATTTAATGGGATATTAATAAAACAATTGTGAGAATAAATTAATGCTACAATTATAAGAGATATACCTGGATTTCTATTAAAAATTTACATAAAACATTTTAATCACATTTATAAGAATTAATTGCTTTGATGTGGGGAATTCGTGCATTTTTGAGAAATGCAAGGCTGAACTGACATAGAATAAACTGGTTATGAGTTATTATACAAAATAATCAAATACCTGAACATCATGGTGACTCATTAGTTTACAAGTAATCACAAATGGTACAAATTCTGAAAAATATAATACAGTTCCAAATATTTATTTGGATTCGACATTAGTAAATTGCAATTTTTAATGCAACTATTTGACAAAAATTAGTTTATTTAAAGTAGCATCAAAAAGTAAGTTGTTAACAAACAATAAATTTTACACTTTCAAGGGAAATAGTGTCCTTATCAAAATGCACTGATTTCCTTTTGCTCTTGGGAGAAAAGTAAAACAAGGATGTGGCCAGTTTCATCATGTATGTGAGTTTTATAATCCTTCAAGTTAAAAAAATCTGGGAATTTCCACGTGAGTTCCTTTGGTAACATGCAATATGTCCAGTCATTTCTAGCCAGCTGGACTCCTTATCAGGAGTAATGGTCTGGATTGTTTCCACAGTCCTAAGATAATTAAGGTCTTGCAGTATATGGCATTAACTATGTCCTTAAGGTAGCCTCACAAAAATCCAATAGAGTAAGTCCAGCTTTTCCATTACTTCTTAAGACTGCTGGCAAACATATGTCTACTGTACTTAACCTGTTTGTTGAAGACACATGTCTGGTCCCAGCCATGGTCTTTTGTAACTCTTCCTAAGGCAAAAAACTTTTGGTACCACTGACTTGTACCATTGCCATTAACTTGTGATACCAACTCTTTCCCCACAGATTGTTTTCCACTGCCATCTTGAAAGCACCTTGATAGTATGTTGTTCAAATATATCAGACATCATTTAAGGTACATCAGCATACTTTCATTAATGTTGTTTATGGTAATCAAGTTCCTATTTTGGTAAATTAAAGTAGATGCCTTGATTCATAGTATTGTTAAATGTGCTGCAACAGCTAGGGTCATTTTGCATGTAGGCCCTCACTGGGAATTGAACCCAGGACAATTTTTCATTGAATTTGAATATGTTGCCCACCTACCCAGATTCATTCTAGCAACCTGACCTAATAAAACACATTTACCATCACTATATGCACCGATACATTAATTCTAAAAAAAAAACTTTAAATAGTCTATGTTATCTTATGATTACAATTTCTTATTTCAAGAGAGAACAATTCATAAGATTAAATATACATTCCGTCAAGTATTTTTGATGTATTTTTATTTTCTAGAATAAATTTATTGGTTTTCCTACTATCATTTGTTAACCATATTAAAAATACTTAGCTAATATCTTCAATTAGTGTTTAATTTGGTAGGAGAGTTAAATTTCTAGTGTGTTTCATTTAAACGCTGAAAATGTTTCCAATTTTATCGATTTTCATCATTCAGACATAATATTACACATCTTTGAGCCTACTGTAGGTTTGCTCAGGTTTTATGTACCCACATAGGTTGATATTGAAGCTTTGTGATGTGCAAGATTTTTTCCAATTTTTTTATGACAGCTCTTTAAAAAAATGTAATATCTTGTGGAGTTTGTTAACATTTGTAAGGTAACAAAACATGGTTTCAATCTTTTCTTTCATCTATTAGTATAATTCCATTAGTTCTGGTATACGGATGAATATGTGGGTAAATTCCCACTTCTGTCTAATTACGTGAAACAATACCATGCATCTTTGATGGAATATGCAACAAAGCGCTGGAAATTATCTCTCATTTGGGAACTATCTCATAAGCAGAGGTATGCCTGTTATATCAAAATGTTACTTGTATTAATACATATATATGCTGCCTGAAATAATCCTTGTAAGAATAAAGAAAAAAACATACCCCTGTGATAGCTGTCTTGAAAAGCGAAGCTGTTTCAGCTGTTTTTGGCTGAAGGCATTGGAAGTAGACAGTCTTGAGGTAATCTTTATGAACTGGAAAAAGAGTAGACGATTTACATCATTATGAGAATATTACATTTGGAAAAACACTTGCATGAGAGACCTCAAAATTGACTTGAGAGACTTCAAAAGGAAATAATGAAGATTGTAGTACCATGGATGATAGTGTCAAGGTCAGATGCAGCTTCAAGGTCAGCTTCTAGCTTAATCCCAAGGCCGTGCAAAACCCGACCCATGAGATAGGCATGGATGCTCCCAACAAAATGAAGAAGCCATGCTCTGAGCAGTTGCATACGATGTATCTTAGCTCCCAATGTCATGATATCTGACTCCTGTGAGGCTTCCCTATCTTTTGGTACCAGTGCTGTTTTGCTACCAGTTAGATCTGAAATCACCAGACATCAAAGATAGAAAATGTATCAAGATGAATGATAAGTTTACCAAACCCAAAAAATTTATTTGAAGTTGCTGATATAAATTTATGATGAGAATCTATGTACTTTTAATTATTACGCTACTTTCATGCATCATGTTATGTATATTTTCAAGTTTTCTAAATTTACAATGTAAAATCTGAAAATTTTGGATTGTAATGTAATCATAAGCTTTAAACAAGCAGCAACAGAAGAGATACCAACTTGCAAACAGATTTTTCCTGCTCAGTTAGTACTGCAAGTGTTATGCATTAATATATTATTGTGTATTCTAAGTATGTAAAATGTTAATTGCTACAATGGTACAACATTGTAATGTTATTTCGATGTTATAATTTCTATGCATTATCTCAAGCTCTTTAAAATATTTTAAATGATTGTATTCATTACTAAAAGAATAGTCGAATGAACATAAAAGCAAATTATTAGTGAAAAATAAACTGATTGGATTAAATTTGCTACTAAGAACACATACTCTGAAAAAGAAAGGTGGTGATATTTGAGTAGATGTAGAGTATCTCATATTTTGTTCTAGTCTTATCGCTTATGCCCCATCCTACTATATTTTCAAAACATTGAGTGTCACCTCAGCTGGTTTTATTAGAGTGCCTGCTCTTGGGTATTTTAGTTCAAACAAGCAACGGTGAGAACAACCAAAGATGAATGAAATGACTTGAATAATTTTCACTGAATAAACAGAGTAAAACCATAATATTCTGTTTCACTTAGTTTGTAAGTATGCATATGAAGTTATATGGTGTACAATTTTTGACGGGAAGAATTTATTCTCAATGTTCAAGAGACAAATTCATACATCCTAGATTTGGTAAAGTAGTTTGTAAAAAAAGGCATATCTACTTAAGCATGACATGCCTTAGAGAGTACAACACAACTTACCTGAGAATCTAAGTTGCTGTAATGACCACAATGCCCATCGAACTTTCAGTAGGAATTGAAACACTGTATTATAGCTTTCCATACTGGCAGAATTAAGGACAATATTTACAGGCCATTCAACCTAAAAGATACAAGGCAAATAATTAAGAAGAAATAATATTCTGAAATTACAATAGAATCAAGTTGCAAAGATTATAGTTGAAAGGATTTTGATTACCGAGTAATTGAGGGTGATAAGGTCAACTTGATCAAACACACTTTCACCAGAACTGACATGTGATACAGCCTGAACATTGGCAAGATGTGATGGCTTATCAGATTTTTCTGATATGGATATGGAAAATAGTGAAGCTGCTTCAGGATAACGTACAGCAATACATTCTTGAAGGTAAGTCGTGAGAGTAAAAGAATCTGTCCACTTCTCGCCTTTCTCAGCCTAGTGGGCACATTCAGGAAAACATAAATTAATATCGAGAGCATTAGAGCACCTTTTAATAACTTTAAAACTCAACTTATACATTTACAGTAACAGATAATGAGAGACTTGAGACTGCTTACATTTAGCAACAACTTTCTTCATTCACAATCATGGCCTTATTTAAGATATGTTATGAACTGCAATTCAAGGTAACAAAATTTTTGTATAAAACTTTGAACGAAAGATTTAATTTGAGAGAATTATTAGAGTTATATGTATACAGGAAGAGTATTAAGGAAACAATACAGTAAAATAATCATTAATAGAAAAAATATGAGCACAATACTGAAAAAATTAAATGATATATTTTCAAAGAATTCCTACAACCTGAAAATGACTGCGTAATAATGTGATCTCACTCTCAAGGACCATGAATTTCAACGTTTGGCAGGAACTAAAGACATTTACCATAGCAATAAATGATGACAATTATTATCTGTTAAAATAGGTTTGGTTAGGATAAATAGCAAATTTACATTTAATTATAATGAGTGATTAAGTTTGCATAATTTACAGCATAGGTGATGTTATTTACTAAGACCTCAGATATAGACAACTGAAGCTTTTCAGAATACTGCAGAAGTGAATTCATACCCATTCTCTGCAGAAACTATACGTTACTGCTGTTTTTAAGAGAGAATGATGTGAAAATTCTATGGAAACAAATAAAATGTACATGTTACTGTGCAAATTAAAAGTTTTTCTCATTATTTAGCAAAAACTTTTATGGATTACTGGATAACCAAAAGATGTCATCCACTTACAGGATTATAATTAAAAAACCCTTAACAGCAATAGTGATTTTTAAAGATCTGCCTTACCTGTTGGAACACATGAGAGCAGAAGTGATGTAAAAGATCACCAGCTTCCATCAGAAAGATCTTTCTAACATTCAGGAGATGAAATTTTAGGGCATATTCTCCCAAAAGAACTGTGCTGACAATGTTACCAGCTATGATGTGGCGCTCTTCAAGTAATTTACTAAAATGCTTCTCAATTATTGGCTTCATAGGAAGTACCATTGGCACAACTATACTATCATTCCTGTTGATTTTATGAAAAATGAATAACAAAAGCAAAAAGTACATTAGAACACATAAACAATGCTTTCTACCTGGTATATTTGTACTGATTACCAATTAACTTTCTGAGCAAAACCTCTGTGATAAATACACTTTTATTCATAACTTAAATATTTAAATATTTTGAAAGTTATACAAGTTGAACCCATCTTAGTTCTAGGCCATCCACAAATGTACAGTTAATTTACTACTACAGTTATTTTATTAATATCCCAATAATTATTTAAAATTAAGTTATGCAGGAAATGACCTTGATAACACTTGAAAAATCCATGCTGAAATTAATATGGCTTTCAATTAGTAACTCCTGACAATGATCTACATGTAATTAAAGTTAGTGAATCAAATGAAGATCAAAATCCTTAATAAGCAAAACTAAAATAAAAATAGAGTCTACTTTGTGATAAGTACAGACAGTATTTTTTAATGGTTAACATTTTTTACCAAGCGAAATGATTCAAAAGTGTAGTAAATTTTAATTACGGTAAAATTTCATAGTTGCTGTTTAGGTATTCAACCAATACTCATATGAGTGCTCATACATGCCTTAGGCTACTCATCCTGCTTTAACAATGTGTACACACACAAGGAAATTTGAAGAAAACTAAAAATGAATCAGTGACTGAAATAAAGGAGTTTGGAAAATTTAATTAGGGCTGCATGAACTTAGAAAGGGAGCAAAGAGATGAGAACCAGATGGCTTGCCAAGTTACTTGATAGTGATGTTGTTTAAAATGAGACATAAAACTCTAACAGATAAAATAAAGATGATTTGAACGTCAGATAGAAATGTGAGAGTAGAAGCAGGAAAAGATTAAAAGGAATAAAAAGGAACAGATCTTACAGCTGAAGAATATTGAGATGACTGAATCAGAGGATCAAACTTATTTCTGTTCCCATTTCAGATAATTTACAGTACGAAAGAGTACCCAATAGAAAGACAAAATAGAAATAATTTAATGAGAGTCCTGAATGAAATACAAACAGTATATAATCATAGAATGGCATAACTTAAACAATTATATATTAATAACTTCAATTATTTAATTTTATGTTAATTTCATTTATCAGTGGTTAATATGACAATATGTTTGTTTATATTATCATGGCATAAAACTTTGATAATGCTTGTCAATAAAACTTTAGATTCTCATACTTAAAAATGGACACTCAGCCAGTATTATAGTTATATAATGGTGACTTACTTCTTTTTAAGTTTCTTTGACTCTGAGGGATTCTGAAAATCTTCCTTTTTCAAAAAACCCTCAAAAACTTTCACAAGATGATAATCTTGAAAACTATGAAGTTGCTGGGTGAATGTTTGGTGAAGACTATCTCCTGCAAGGGATTCATAATCAGAGGTATCCAGTTCATCTGAATCAGCAGTCTCATTTTCATCTTCCTCAGCTACGAATTGCTGAAGATAGGATTCTAGATTTCTTTTCAAGGCTTCATGAAGAGTTCCTGAAAATGAGCAAAGGTATAAATGTTCATAAGAACTCCTACACAATGATCAACCAGCTAGATAAATAGAATTACCAAATTTAACAACATATAAGAAGCACTGGCACCCCATTGCTGTACATCAAACTCAAGAAAATATCTTTAACAGCTACGTTAAAACTTAAGTTATTGTTTAGTTTAATTTTTAAGTTTCAGTTTAAATGTTACATTTTGTTATAATCATATGCTTCAATAGATTGAAGCCATTTAAACTCTCAATCTTACCTCCTTTAATACAACAGAAATGAGCAGAACAATGACAAAGACCAAACTGCAAATGAGATATGGGGGGTAATTTTCGGAACCATAATATCAGAAAAATGGTGCACATTGCAGTTACCCATAAACTATGAGAGTAGCTGCAATATTTTGGAGATGCTCAAAAATTAAAACAGGAAAATCATTTTTCAAAGTAAGTGAAGCATAAGTGAACACTTTTCTTGTAAACAATTTTTCTTCTCATTTTCTCTTATTTAAAGCTTATGTCTATAGGGTTGAATTTTAATTTCAACATCAGGAAATGTATTCTACACATACAGCCATTTAATTGCAAGTCTTAAAATTTCACTGGAATGTTTTCACATAAGATTTTTCCTGACAGATAATAATTTCTGTTTCAAATGCAGCTGTCAGAGGCCAACTCCTTACCTAGTCTTTCTGAATTCATGATACCTGTGGGAAGTAATGACGAAGCAAGGCATTTTTTAAGCCTGCTGCAAATGTTCAGGGCTTCGAGACTTCTAATCTACTTTAAGATCTTAAAATCGAGAAGTGAGATAGGATTAATTAAAATAGGGCTGAGTGGGTCACTGATAAAAATTTCTTTGAAGAGTAAAACAAGAAGGAAGTCTGAGGTAAATTTTGACCAAAAAGGAGTACAAATCAGGCACAAAATGTAGTGTGATGGTCTCTTGAAAGAGGTATTGGAAGGAATGGTAGAAGAAAAAAAAGGAGGAAGGAGCTGACTTAGTTATGGGAGGCAAGACACGGTAGATCTAAAAGTGAAGAATTATAAGGAAATTAATTTATTACTCAAGGATAGAATGACCTGGATTGCTGCAAATAACCAATCCTTGGACTGTAAACTCTTAATGATAAAGTTGAAGATGAGGATAGAAACATCAAATGTAACACTTACCTTCAAATTTTGGGGAAACCTTAGGAACTTCTGACAGATGGTCAAGTCTCTGAAGTAACTCCATGTTCTTTCCTAAATGCAGCACTTTATCCCTGATTAGATGAAGAAGACCAAGTGGGAAAAGAGACCCACTCCCTTTGCCAAGAATTCCCTCTTCATCAAGTAGCATGTCTTCATACGGTTGCACAATGAAACCTTCTGTCCAAAATCTCTCAGTGTTTCCAAAAGATGCAACATTTCTTTGCAAGGAAAAGAGTAGCAATATATCAGTAAATAAAACAAGAGAAATTATCTTAACAAATTAATTAAATTTTGAGTTAACTTTGAAAAAAAATGGGGCTAAGGTTTTTATAAAACAGCAAAGTCTCCTTTTTCATTTGTTATGATTGATTATACTATTTTTGCAATTGAAAGCACAGTTTCATTTCATTTTTCTGACATTTTTATAAGGGTGAAATTATAGTTTTACAAGAACTTAGCACTAGTGGCAAGTGTATGGCAGCACATACAGACAAATCCGGCAGCCACTTGTCTTGAATGGAAGCTCCCACTGTACAGTACAGTATCATAATAATCTTAATGAATGATATTAATAATATGCATGGTGAAAACAACCATCTGGCAAAGGAAAAAATTGATAAAGGATTATGGTTACTGAATGGTGTATCATTTTGTACAGCTAAAATGAATGCAACGTTATTTATTATATTATGACCACAGAGCTATAAAAGGTTATTTGTTCATTTTAATAGATTCATTAATACATAGTTACTCATATTTACTTAATGATAAAACTGAAATTATTTATATGCATACGTATATACTTGCTTGTCTAAGAGAAAGTAGTATTGTCATAAATAATGGATATAGAAAGAAGCCAGTAAAGTTTGGGTAATACTAAAATCTTCAAATTAAAACATTTACTACCTTTAGCAACTTTTAAATTGATACCAATTTATGGTAGTGGAATGTACAAACATTTTCTTCGTTCATCAAAATTTCAAAGCATTTAATAATCTTTACAATTAGAATACCTTTAAAACACTGAGTTTTAGGGAGGAGGGAACAGCACGGATAATGCACAAACTGGATAATTGAAAGTTTACTGTACATAGAAAGAAAAATGCATACTTGTAGCTCACTTCATAAACTTTTTCATTTAAAAAAATCTTAGATTTAAAAGTTCAACTTTTCAGATTTTAATTAAACCTTTTTCATTGCATACCGTCTACCTCACAATTGGTTAAATTATTTTCTATAGAAATATTTATATTATAGGTTTATTAATACACAATTTTCTTCAACATAATTGCTAGACTTTTTCCATTCAATGAAGAAATTTGTGATTTAGGCATCGTGTTATTACTCTTTCTTATAAAGTTTCAAAAGAAATTTTTAGACTGTAAAGTAATTAGAGTTAAAAAGGAATAGAAGCTTAAAGAATAAAAGCTTCAACATGAAGTTTCCTATTTTTAATGGATCCTTCATGAACTCAGCTTGAAATAATATTGTTCTAAATAAACTAATTTGTTGAGTGAAGTATGATTGCAGCTAATATTCACATTACAAGTTTCTTGGTTTCAAAAGCTAGAGAGTAATAGGTGTACTCAGATATTCCTGAGTTCATATTCCTCAAGTTACCGTATTCCATTAACAATAATTATGCAGATATTTATTCATATTAGCCATGTAGTCATTGGATATCAAACATCTTTGAGGGATGATTTTCGAATTCATCAAGAAAAATTGTTTATTATAGTTGTCTTTATTAATACACACTTTGTGATTATAAATTCTTTCCTCCAGTCTTCCAAGCGTCCCTCAGTTAACCATATGTGAATTATATCCAGATATGGTTTGAAAGTCTTAATAAACAATTTGAAACAAATTGAAGCATTGACATCTGACAGGGGTGATGAAAGTAATCCATATAGCATTGTTAGCAATCTGCAAAAAAAGACACAATCTGAGACTCATGTCATAGGAAGGAATTGGGATTGGAAATTATAATGATAATATAATTATGAGGAAAGGAATTCAAAAATGTTTCCAGTACTTCAAATGGTAACTTTAAGCCATTAACAATGAAAAGAATGGTAGTGGAGAATGCAAGATTAAAAATTTGATGTTACAGTCATCTGACCACAATAATCTTCAATATTTATAAATTTTCAGACTATAGTATTTAAAAAAATGTTTTTAAAATACCTTATTTTCTATAGAGTAATAATAATACATTCATATTAACTTTGAAATGGACAAAACGTTCTGGCATTAAAGGTTAGGAGGATGAAGATAAATATGAAGATAAGAAATTGTTATGTAAATATACAAAAGCAACAAAATATGTAACAGATTATTGTATAGGTGAGTATAGGTAGCAATCACATAGAAATATAGGAGTAATAAATGGAAAAGAAGATGAGTTCTAACCTGCATGCACAGTACCAATTACTGTTCTCTTTCCAATCACACATAGATTTTTGATGAATTCCATGAACCAATCTCAATTCGTTCAGTAAAGGTTCCAAATCCTTGCTGACAGTCAGTAGGGTATTAACACCCTCTATTAAAAAGAATAAAAAAGTATTAGAAATCTAAGCAGTGTGAGTATTTAAGAGCAATTTTAAGGATGCTATTTGAAAAATTGTCAACATTGCTTTCACGTTTTGCAATATGAAATATCAGGTAGCCAAATTAGCCATTTTATCCTAATTAGGATGACAGATCTACAATCCATTCTATAAATATTCATAAAGAAAGTAACTTCTTAAATACTGTGCAACATAAATTATGTACAAGAATCACCCACAGATTATAACAGCATCTGGAAAATATATAAAATACAAACATAATCAAATGAAGCATTTTGAAAGGATGTAGCCTATAAATAAAAGTTGAAAGCTCACCCTGTGACTTGACTTTTTCCTCAATGGCCAGTACTCGCTCTTTGAAGTGATCGAGAAATTCTTTCAATGCAGATGCATAGGCTTCATAAGTGTAAGGTGGAAGTTCTTCTTCTGCATCCTGTGTAACAAGAATTTCTCTGGGAGAAAATATCTCACTTATGGAATTTTCAATCTCTCTCACATATGAAATATAGTGGCCAAAATGTTTAAGTTGTGAATAGAAAGAACCCTGAAATTAAAGGAATAACATCTTTTAATCATAGGAAACTGAGAAATACTTTGAAAAATTCTTATAAATATTTCAGAGAATATAATACTAGCTTAACTTAAAGAAACTAACAATAAAGGACTTCAGTCTTCTATTATTTTACCCTCACATTTCTTCTTTATTTCAATGAGATTAGAAAGGTATGAGCCAATCAGGAATACATATTATTTAAGAAATATGGAGAATCAAAACCCAAATTATCAATCCATACCTTTAGAAGTCAGATATGGATCTGGCAAATGCACTGTAATGATCATCAATTAATCTCAGTTGGAACGATTGATTCATTTAACATTATATTTAGAATTGATTCAACAAATTCACTAAAAAAAATGTAACAAAATTTGTAATATACACAGTTTTTATGATCATTTGACTACTTTAGTTTCTGATCAAATAACAATGAAAAATTTTTCTAGAATACATTGATACAGCAAATAAGCCTCATTAGTGCTGGGTTTATCTAAGAAAAATATGATTCAGGTCTATGAAACTCATGAATCATTTGAATTAAACCCAATATCCAAAGCCCCCGAAACCTAAGAGAGCAACCACCTGTTTTGTCCATGTCTTGGACAGGCTTTGAGGCCATTTAGCTACTGATTAATCTGGGGAACACTGATTTAGCATGGAACAAAGAAAAAAGTGTATCACTACAATTCAACCTCCACGTCAAAAAAAATGGAATTTAAATAAGTTTAGGGTACTCACTGATTAACGTTGTTAGTTAAGGAAATCACAAAGGAAAAAGAAAGACTTTGATGGGAAAGAATCACTTCAAGAAAGAGTAAGGAAGGCTACAAAAAAGATGGACAAAATCAACTGATGAAATCCACACCTTTGATAAACTTGGAATAGTAACAGCTTTTTGAGGTGCATAGTTTCCTGATTCATCAGGCAGAAATAGTCCCTTCCAGTCATCTAGCAAATATGCTGGTAAAGATGGTGGAACCTGGAGGGCCCACAAGGTTTCTCTTAAAACTCTATATTCACTCATGAGTGAGGTTGGTAAAGCATTGTCTGTCCTTCCTCCTCGTTTAGAATCTCTGAAAACGATAAAAGAAATCGCAACATACATTTTAAGGTTCTATAAAAAAAAAGTTTTCAGGTTTGCAAAGGAGAAACGTTAACAAAAAAGTGATATCATAACAGGAAAACATTCACTTACATACAATGAACCCTAACCTGCTCAGGTACATTATATTTCACTTAGACATCTGTGTTCTTCTAATCCTTGCCAAAGTATATGTTTATAAATTAAATTTAATAAGTGCAAGCACAGCTTTGTGGAAAGAAGGCATTGTAACACAGTAGAAAAATCTAGTATTTCCACAAAATAAATTCTTGGGGGGCTCCTGAATAGCCAAGTGGGTAGCACTTTCACCTTTGGTGAGAGTGACCTCAAATTGATAATCCTTGTGGAAGCTCATTTGAGCAAAATAACCTCATATGTCAAGGTACTTTTAACAGTGCAAAATGAATCAATCAAGAATTTTAAAGCCATATTATCATCATGGCTTGTAAATAATCCGTTTTATTCTGTAAAGGAATTTTTTGATAGTATAATCATGTTGTAATGTATGTTTTTTTCCTTTTTTTACTTTAAGGTTTTAATGTGCTTTCTATGTTAAGTTAAGATTGCTATTATGATGAATCCTACTTATGTATTTCAAATCATTAGTATAAAATAAATATTATTATTATTAGTATGGAAGAACACCAAATTCTATGTACTGATAAGTATGTTTCCATGGAATGGAATGTAAAAATTCACAATTAGCCATTAAGAGCTTGTATTGTTATTTGATCACTATAGGTTCATGCCTAGGAAGACAGTAACAACCCAAGATTTGGTAATATAACCCCTGATGAATATTGTTATCTGTCAGATAACTTTATATATCTTTGATCAAGTAATGTAAAAATGTCTCCTTAAATTTCTATATTTTTATCTGTGTGTAATTGACACTGACATTGTCTTCGGACTATTGGTATACTTGTAATTTGTTATATGATAATAATAATTACAATTCTACTTTGATACTTGTACTATAACAAAGATTGAATATACGAAGAGCACAAACTTATGCAAAACTTTTTTGACTTATCATAAGAATGAAAAGACTTGATTCTCGTACTTACAAAAATTCAGCAAGATTGGCTGAGGAAAATTTGCTGCATGCTTTATAGCCTTCGTGTGAAGGGTTTTGAACATGATCTTTAAGCCATTTCTCTGCTTCACTGGCTCTCTCTTCCACATGATGCCATAATATTGCCTTGTTTAATGGATTTTCTTTGGCATCTGCTTGACTGCTTTCTAATACTTGTACATGGCTCACCTCTATCCACAAAACAAAAGAATAAACATTAACACTGTATTTTCATAGCATTTACTATGAATATTACTGGATTGAACACTAATTTGAATTAGCTAATTGATTAGCTAATTACTAATTTGATTAGCGTATGATCAAAGAAAACATTTCACATTTGCAGAGAGAGACAATCTTCATAAGCAATAAGTTTGAGCTGAACAGTAACTGTATATTTTTTAAAAGTCAGAAATGTACAAAATTTATTGCAAGAATTGTGTACAAAGATTATAAATATCATGATTTAAGTTATCTTTGAGAAGGTTCCTGGACCCTAATATTCCCAACTTCCCTTGTTTTCTACCCTCAGGTACTTTTTCTAACAATCCCTCTACTCTCAATATTGTACTCATCAATTTTCTCAGCTGCTCTCTCCCTCCACCACCTCTGACACCCTCATAATAGTTTCCCTATCAACTCAGCCTACTATCTCAATCTATAAGGAAAAGGAACACGGCTGTAAGGTAAGACTTAGGAGTTCGAGATAAGCTCTAAAAAGCTTGTTGCAAGCAAAAAGTTGTTTGCTAACAATGGCTTTTTGGAGCTTTTCTCGAACTCTAATACTATCTCAACTCTATACCACAAACACATCTCAAAGGTCTCCAATCTTTAAATGCCTCCTTTCTTGGAGTCCAAGTTTCATAACCACAAGCCAGAACACTCTGCACCAAGGATTTACCAATCTTTCCCTAATTCCCATATAAAGACCTTTCGCCATTAGTTCCCTTTTCTTCATGAAAGCTTATTGGTTACTGCTATTAATCTTCTCTCCTCATCCACACCCATCCCTAGAAAGAGGAGTGACCCAAGAAGGTGAATTGATTCACCTGTTTTAGTTTTTCCTCATCAATCACAATTGTAAACTTCACTTTTTCCTTTGGTAAATCTCATGACTTTAATTTTCCTGAAATCTATTAGCATCCCCAACTTCTTTAACATTTATCAATTAACTATGATTTGTAAACTCCATCATGCACAAAGGAATATGAGATTTGAATACTGAAAAGGTAAAAACAGAGGAGATAAAAAGATGCCAGAAATACATCTTACATTCATCCCCACATTTCATAAGAGTAATTTTCAATTTTACCTTTTTCATGTTCTAAAGGATCCTCAGATTGCATGGAATATTCTTCCTGCAATTCATCTGAACTATTCCAGTCATCTTCCTGCAGATTTAAGTTCAATGTGTAAAAGAGGAAATAAAATATCTGAAAACCCCTATGGATATGGAATTCAACATATAAATCACGTCATTTTACAGGCACTTACCGTCTCACTTCCACTATTGTAATACTGGTACTTCGGTTGCCCTTCTAATAAATATGCTGGCCAATCAATTTCTTCCTTTTCTTCTACATTATCTAATTGTATCGGCTCTGGTTCTGTGTTGTGAGCGCTTGTTGGGTTATTAGCAAGATGCAAAAGCAGAGACAGTAAGTACCACTGGATGTAATACTAAAAACAACATGAGAAAAGGAAAAATGTTCACACGGTGACAGATGCGTAAGCAGTGAAATATTAACGGCGCTTCCCCAAACGTAACATTATCGTGAAATAATGCTGATTAAGAATTCAAATAGGTAAATTTTTTGGTCGTTTGGTAAATTGACAATTTCCTCTTATTAAAGTGAAATATCAAACTACTTAAGGAATCGAAAAGACTAAATTTAATCAAACCTTACTTATTTTTCTGAAGTTAATCAACATGCATTATATTTGTACATAAGTTACGGGGCTCTAACTACTTCTACTTTAGCAGCTAAAAAATTATCGTTTTATTCGGACAACATATGTATTCGATGATGATACAAATATTTACCAAAATGGTAGAGCTATGGTTTTTTGAGCTGACGAACCACTATCAAATATTTACCGGACAATTATTTTAATTTTATGTTAATTTCATTTATCAGTGGTTAATATGACAATATGTTTGTTTATATTATCATGGCATAAAACTTTGATAATGCTTGTCAATAAAACTTTAGATTCTCATACTTAAAAATGGACACTCAGCCAGTATTATAGTTATATAATGGTGACTTACTTCTTTTTAAGTTTCTTTGACTCTGAGGGATTCTGAAAATCTTCCTTTTTCAAAAAACCCTCAAAAACTTTCACAAGATGATAATCTTGAAAACTATGAAGTTGCTGGGTGAATGTTTGGTGAAGACTATCTCCTGCAAGGGATTCATAATCAGAGGTATCCAGTTCATCTGAATCAGCAGTCTCATTTTCATCTTCCTCAGCTACGAATTGCTGAAGATAGGATTCTAGATTTCTTTTCAAGGCTTCATGAAGAGTTCCTGAAAATGAGCAAAGGTATAAATGTTCATAAGAACTCCTACACAATGATCAACCAGCTAGATAAATAGAATTACCAAATTTAACAACATATAAGAAGCACTGGCACCCCATTGCTGTACATCAAACTCAAGAAAATATCTTTAACAGCTACGTTAAAACTTAAGTTATTGTTTAGTTTAATTTTTAAGTTTCAGTTTAAATGTTACATTTTGTTATAATCATATGCTTCAATAGATTGAAGCCATTTAAACTCTCAATCTTACCTCCTTTAATACAACAGAAATGAGCAGAACAATGACAAAGACCAAACTGCAAATGAGATATGGGGGGTAATTTTCGGAACCATAATATCAGAAAAATGGTGCACATTGCAGTTACCCATAAACTATGAGAGTAGCTGCAATATTTTGGAGATGCTCAAAAATTAAAACAGGAAAATCATTTTTCAAAGTAAGTGAAGCATAAGTGAACACTTTTCTTGTAAACAATTTTTCTTCTCATTTTCTCTTATTTAAAGCTTATGTCTATAGGGTTGAATTTTAATTTCAACATCAGGAAATGTATTCTACACATACAGCCATTTAATTGCAAGTCTTAAAATTTCACTGGAATGTTTTCACATAAGATTTTTCCTGACAGATAATAATTTCTGTTTCAAATGCAGCTGTCAGAGGCCAACTCCTTACCTAGTCTTTCTGAATTCATGATACCTGTGGGAAGTAATGACGAAGCAAGGCATTTTTTAAGCCTGCTGCAAATGTTCAGGGCTTCGAGACTTCTAATCTACTTTAAGATCTTAAAATCGAGAAGTGAGATAGGATTAATTAAAATAGGGCTGAGTGGGTCACTGATAAAAATTTCTTTGAAGAGTAAAACAAGAAGGAAGTCTGAGGTAAATTTTGACCAAAAAGGAGTACAAATCAGGCACAAAATGTAGTGTGATGGTCTCTTGAAAGAGGTATTGGAAGGAATGGTAGAAGAAAAAAAAGGAGGAAGGAGCTGACTTAGTTATGGGAGGCAAGACACGGTAGATCTAAAAGTGAAGAATTATAAGGAAATTAATTTATTACTCAAGGATAGAATGACCTGGATTGCTGCAAATAACCAATCCTTGGACTGTAAACTCTTAATGATAAAGTTGAAGATGAGGATAGAAACATCAAATGTAACACTTACCTTCAAATTTTGGGGAAACCTTAGGAACTTCTGACAGATGGTCAAGTCTCTGAAGTAACTCCATGTTCTTTCCTAAATGCAGCACTTTATCCCTGATTAGATGAAGAAGACCAAGTGGGAAAAGAGACCCACTCCCTTTGCCAAGAATTCCCTCTTCATCAAGTAGCATGTCTTCATACGGTTGCACAATGAAACCTTCTGTCCAAAATCTCTCAGTGTTTCCAAAAGATGCAACATTTCTTTGCAAGGAAAAGAGTAGCAATATATCAGTAAATAAAACAAGAGAAATTATCTTAACAAATTAATTAAATTTTGAGTTAACTTTGAAAAAAAATGGGGCTAAGGTTTTTATAAAACAGCAAAGTCTCCTTTTTCATTTGTTATGATTGATTATACTATTTTTGCAATTGAAAGCACAGTTTCATTTCATTTTTCTGACATTTTTATAAGGGTGAAATTATAGTTTTACAAGAACTTAGCACTAGTGGCAAGTGTATGGCAGCACATACAGACAAATCCGGCAGCCACTTGTCTTGAATGGAAGCTCCCACTGTACAGTACAGTATCATAATAATCTTAATGAATGATATTAATAATATGCATGGTGAAAACAACCATCTGGCAAAGGAAAAAATTGATAAAGGATTATGGTTACTGAATGGTGTATCATTTTGTACAGCTAAAATGAATGCAACGTTATTTATTATATTATGACCACAGAGCTATAAAAGGTTATTTGTTCATTTTAATAGATTCATTAATACATAGTTACTCATATTTACTTAATGATAAAACTGAAATTATTTATATGCATACGTATATACTTGCTTGTCTAAGAGAAAGTAGTATTGTCATAAATAATGGATATAGAAAGAAGCCAGTAAAGTTTGGGTAATACTAAAATCTTCAAATTAAAACATTTACTACCTTTAGCAACTTTTAAATTGATACCAATTTATGGTAGTGGAATGTACAAACATTTTCTTCGTTCATCAAAATTTCAAAGCATTTAATAATCTTTACAATTAGAATACCTTTAAAACACTGAGTTTTAGGGAGGAGGGAACAGCACGGATAATGCACAAACTGGATAATTGAAAGTTTACTGTACNTCAAACTACTTAAGGAATCGAAAAGACTAAATTTAATCAAACCTTACTTATTTTTCTGAAGTTAATCAACATGCATTATATTTGTACATAAGTTACGGGGCTCTAACTACTTCTACTTTAGCAGCTAAAAAATTATCGTTTTATTCGGACAACATATGTATTCGATGATGATACAAATATTTACCAAAATGGTAGAGCTATGGTTTTTTGAGCTGACGAACCACTATCAAATATTTACCAAAATATATATAAAAGCTTAAGCCGACAGACAAAACTTCTGACCTCTGAGGAGACAGTCTCTAAATTTTGTCAATACAAATGAAGGCGGGACTAACTTTTAAATTATGAAAACTTTTACAGGACTCAACTAAGATCTGACAGTATTTACCTGCTGACTATCATCAAACGCTTTGCTTTCTAAAAAATTGTCAACAAGCGCTCTCAGTCTGTCCGCATCTTCTGATCGACTGTGGACGATGAATTTCTTTATGACTCCATCAATAGATTTTTTTACTGAATACCGATTGACAGCAACACATTTATCACTCCATATATTGGAAAGGACGTGGTGTTCGAGTCGAGAATATCCATCATCTCCTGGCTAGAATCAAATGAATATATAATGTCAAAAATTCTGGAAGACATTTTAAGATGTTTCTCACATTATCACTTGCCTCCAGTTTTGCGATGCTTCTAATTAATTTTCTTACGTGAGGCAGTACTGCCTCTTTTGCCTTCTCTGTCATAATATCAACCCGATTGGAAGTCAAATACGAAATTCGACATCTACAACAATAAAAACAATGAAAGCAATGAAACGATTAGAGATTTTTGAATAACGATACCATCGCATCGATTCTGTCAGCATCGACCAGTCGGCACACACGTCGAGAGATTTCCCACGAATTTCAAAAGTCCATAATACACAATCAAATTGATTGGATTGTCGTTCCACATAGGTTGAGAAAATTTTAATGTAATTTTTAAAAATACCAGATGTTGACATGTTTTTATCATTTTCTATATGCGGCCTTTCTTCCTTTATTGTGGAGCTCACAAAAGTTCGTGGCTCACATCACGATAGATTCGAAACTAATAAGCGTCGACCGGAAAGAGATTTTCTTCCAGTGTATGGGAAAGGTCTTTTCAAGAGATTTAATGGAAAATTCATCACAAAGAACGGTCTCCAAAACTCAATCATGACGTTATAAAAGTTTCAATCAAATGTGTGGTTAATCTTGCTCTATATAGGAGCGATAAAAATTGATGGTGTACAATTAAAAATACCTGTTTCATTTTCAATCCTTCCGATTGGATTAAAAGAGGTTTTACTAAGTGAAGTGAAGAGCCTTACAAAAGCTTCTTCAGTAATGTTATTGAAAGTCTTAGTTGAGGCTGTAAACAAGTGCTGAAAAATTTGGTAAGTTTCAGATCATCTTCTTACAAGTTTTTGGCTGAAAAAATCATCTCGAGTCCATATGTACTGTATTGATATAGCTGATTAGTACCATCTCCTTTATAAAACCTATGTTGTCCTATGAAGGGTTAAGAGGTGATGCAGTCCCCACCACCACCATCTTCAAAGGAGTTAATATGTCCACCTCCTCTGTTGTTTTCTTCCTATTCCTGATCTTTGTTTGATTAATTTTAGAGTATATAGTAGTGCAGTCCCAACTACCCAAGAAAGAACTTACACACATTTGATTATTTTCTTTTGTGTTACTCTGATTGACAAAAAATAATTGTATACTGATAGAACCTCTCAATTGTTTTGAATTGTAAATTGATTAACTTGAATTCAATTCATTTGCTAATTCTTTGACATATTTTACATGCATAAATGAAATAATAATTTGTTCACACGAGTTAGTTATCTGATAAAAATTATCTCAATTATCGTTCACCGATAAAAATTACCTAAATTATTATTATTTTCTTGTAAATATTCAATTAATATTTCTTCTTGGTTTCTGCTTTAACCTTAGTGCTATCCTTCTTCCTGGGGTACTGGTGAGAAATGCGTAGGGTTTTTTAAATAAAATGTATCAATTAGGGAAAAAAACAATATAAAGCTATTTGTTTACATATCTATATGAGTTTTTTTTTAAATTGATGAGCTTAAATTGGTTAATAATAATAAAAATATTTTTATGTTTTCTGAAATACAAATTTTTTTATTTAAATGCCATAAAGTTGAACAAAGTTTTTTTCTAGAGCCGATATATTGGCCCGCTGCACTTTTCGCCCGAGCGGCAAAAGCCGATATATCAGCCTGCCACACTAAAAGGGTTAATGTTTGTGTTATCCAGTGGTTTGATTACCTGAGGATTTATTTCCTGTCTATAGTTGGAAGTCTACTGCATGAGCCAAACCTGTGCAAAATTAAAAAGATAAAAAATTCTCTCCCATCACTACCTTTCCATGATTAAAACACATCCACTTCTCATCCTAACTCAAATAACAATTGGGCTCCCGGATAGCCAAGTGGGCAATGCATTTGACTTCAGAGAAAGCGGTCCCGGGTTCGATTCCCGGTGGGGGCCTACGTGCGAAATGACCTAAGCTGTCGAAGCACTTTTAACAATACTACTACTCAAATAAGAATTATAGGTACAGTAATTACATATCTTCCTTTCCCCAACTTGCTGGTCCTGGACCTGAATTCCTTATCTTCTTTTAAAACACTATAATTACTAGAATATAAGGTGGGATATTTTTTCCAAATTTAGCTTCAGAAAAATTGAGTTGTTTTCTATATGCAAACATAGGAATAATATTTTTCTAAATAGAAAGAGCAATTATTTCTTACACATTATCCATGATCTGAGTAATAGTCCATATACTCATCATATGTATACGAGTATTCAGCATCTTTTTACTTATTAAAAAGTATTTACTGACAATGAGATATGAGAAGACTGTATATATTGGAATACATTTATTTCTGTGGTAAATAATGACACAATGATGACACATGCAATGGAAATATTACTGTGTTTTCATTTATAAAATCAATACTACTCTTACTTTTGAGTAGTTTTTGAAAATATCATTACAGAGAAATTCAAGAATAATTAATAAGAAAAATGTTTGTGTTGGAAAAAGCTAATCTTGGTTGGACTGATTGCTTTATGCCATGAAATGGTCTTACTCCTCAAAAAGGACACTACTTTTCTTTTACCATTTTACTTTATACACTCTACTTCATACTATCAGCCTACATCACTTCTTCATTTTCATATATATGTACAATTTATGCATCTTTAGACTTTGTTTTATTTAGTTCTAATATCATGTCCCTAATTTATGTCCAGAGTGAGTGTGTAAAAGCTAATATTTTATGGTATATTTTTTGGACACCTTATGTTCATTGCATGAGAAGGATGAAAAAATTAGATATTAAATCATACTTTTAATATTGGATTTTAGCCCTAAAATATAAGGATATCAGGGTCTACAATTTATGAAGTACTTTTTGAGAATCCTAAATGACAATATATTCAACAAAATTATGTCTCTAAAAAGATTCTCCTTAAAAATCCATTATCATATGACTATATATGCAAGAGGCATATTTTCACCTGCCACAAAATAATGTATAATTTAAACCACTGTTGTATAACTAAAATTTATTCAGAGAAAATTTGATAAAAAATGATTGCATACAGCCTGTTTAAAAATTGAATAATCCAAATTTTTATGAGATTACTGGTTTGATGTTAATTAAAGATTTAATAAAATATATGAGTACAATTCTGATGCACTTCGTATATTTTATAACACATTTCACTAATAACCAGAAAATAATTTTATTTCTTTTCTAAGCTTTTCTTCTGAAAGTGTTAAGTAACTAGCAGTTTAATATTCTACAAGCTTATTCAGAAGATTTTGGCATTTTGGTGTATGGATATTTATTAATTTAAACATGAAGTAAAGGATAGAAATCAATTATCATAACCAAGAAATGCATTAGTTTCAGCATACAAAAATATTAAGGACAGTATTTAGGGTAGTAAGTTAAGGTTAAGTACAGGTAATTTTATGGTAGTTAAAATTTTAATTTTGACATATATTACACAAAGGATTTCAATGTTGATGAAGATGAAATCATTATCAATTTTAAGGATCTTTTTACAAATATAAGGGTGAATTTTTCTGTTCAGAAGGTATATAATTTTAAATGACATTAAAATGTAATAAGTTGATTTTATTTTGAGAAGAATTCTCATCTTTAAATCTTGTGTATTTATTACCCCTTAGAAATACAAGGATGACTTGCATCTTTTACTTTCTACATTATGTAATTATATTGCAATAATGTAATATTCACTTACAGCGGGCATATATACAGCCAAAAGTTTTCTGTATTTCCTTTGTACAATTCATACTCATGAATCATGCTAATTCCCATCTAATACCTGTGGTGCTACCACTTATTCATGCAACACCACAACTATTAAATAACCATTCCTTCAGACCTCAAACCTTTAGTTTCAAAAACTGATCCCTATTCATTTCCAATGGAGGCTGAAACATGTGTACACTATTTACATGCATTTTAGTGAACTTTTAACATAATGATTCATAATCAATTGTTGACATTTATGTTCTCAGAGCAGAAAGCATAAGTCTTTGCACCTAAATGCTTAAAAATATCTACAACTTTTATGATAAAATGATTAAATATATAATAGTTTGTTTTATAAGATTTTATTTAACTATATGAAAAAATATTATGCATTTGCTCTGGTACTATGTACTTGAAAGGCATTTAATTCAGAAAATTTTAAATTTTTGGCCCCCTGCTTTAAATAATTTGCTGTACAGTTAAATCCATGTGCCTTTCAAAAATATGATTATTATTTAAATTCAATGTTCCAAAACTAATCACAATAAAACAAAAATAACAATGACAGTAAAAAATCTTTGATTTAGAACAGGTACATTTATAGAAAATAAAATTGATATTACCTTTCATAAATTATGAACAGGTTTGCCAATATAAAAACAATAACAATTTCATAAAGGCATACCAATTTAGCATGTTTCTCGTTTGAGTAAATTCTAGTTTGTGAATAAATGTGAAACATAAAATGATACATATGTTTAGAAAAACAAATTAAGAATTTGGAAATGTTGTTTACATTTCATGTTTCTCTTCATAACATTTCTTTCAGAGATCAGAATTATTTGTACAGTTTAAACCTACTACTCCTACTGCATTCAAAGTAAATTATTCTTTGACACAAATTTATTGGATGTTAATGGTAATTGTCTTGAGGAAATGAAATTTGTGTCCAACATGGTATGCTTTGGAATCATAGGTAACTAATTATGATGTATTTACATATCATATCTTCATAATATCTTACGAAAATTGCCTTTGCTGGAAGGTTTTAAACCATTTTTTTTCATTATCTTTCTTTTAAGCAGATATACCACAGTTAGAAAGCAAGTTCACATCCTTACAAAGGCTTACAAAAGTGAAAATATATCTCCTATTTAAAAATTTTAATTTCCTACTTCTCATTCTAGGAAACAATACTCTGTGATATAAATTAAGTCCAGCATCATAAATTAAAAGAGAAAAGTTATCTTAAGTAAAACAATCCTCAGGACCAACAAAAGTAATAATTATGGAAAAGTAACTTCTCCTTATAATATGCTTAAATTTTATATCAAAAATTTTCTATAAAAAATTCACCCCCTAAAGGACTCATATTGCATGAATACTGTATTTTTCCAAAATCCATGACTTTATGAGCATCCAAGATACATCTAACTTCAGATTTTACATTTATATCTAGGAGGAAAAGAAATAACATTGTATGGAACATCTTCTGCACTTTGTGGGAAATGTTTCATAATTTCATCCACTTTTGTAGGACTAGTTTCGGAGAGGGCAATAATAAAACCAATGAAAACTTGGCATTAACCCATCTTTGCAGAGCCACCAAATCTGTTGAATGGGCATTTGATCATCTGTTAACAACAGAAGCCCAAAAGATTTGGTTTATAGACTTCAGTCTAAATATCAATTACCAATTTTTTCTTTCTCCATTTTATTCTTCACACACTCTAAAGAAGTGCAAATTGTATTCCAGAAAGTCAATTCCCAGCTTGTTTCCAGGAAGATCACATATATTCTGAAAGAAGAATGATAATTCATGAAAGATTTTTTTATTCCATGTAATTTATACAACAGCATCTAAAACTTGTGAGCCTATTTTATGTATGTATTAAACCATTATTGATCTAAATAAGGTTTTCTAAATATAATAATCATAAGGATTCTTTATGAAAAAGTATGGGGTCATCATTACTATAATGCAAATTTTCCATTAATTATTTCCACAACAGAGTAACCAGTTAATTTAACCATCTAAGCTTATTAGCTAGAATTATAAAATAATCACCCTTACTCAAGCAGAAGATAAATAATTTCCTTCAATTTCTGTAAACATACTGAATTGAAATAGACTAAAATAAGTGAGGTTGAAACCCAAAGTACTTTTAGACCTCTTTATGAACTATCAGGATAGGGAGCCAAAATATTTCTAAGCTTTATTTAAAATTTTTAAGGGGCATTTCTAATTAATATAGATTTTTACACCATTATTGGCCTATCTTAAGTCAATGAATGTTAAAAGAATTAATTCTAGAAAGTCTCTTATGCTTCATAATGTTTATCATGTCATTGACTACAAGAAAGATGGTGCATTTTAGCACTTCACACATAGAAGAAGATTCAACAAGACTGTATATAATACTTTGAAAAGAAACAGAATTTTATGAGCTTTAATCTACTCATCAGTACCAAAATTAGCATTCACAAAAGATAGAAGAAATTTTTAGTTTATACAAATTTCAAACTATTACTACCAAAATTGACTTCCAGATCTTATGAGATCTTAAAAAAATTTCCTTATCTTTACAGCCAACCAGTAATCAAACTCCATCCTAGTGAACACATGTTGGATTCAGTCATAATGCATTAATTTTACTAATAATTAATACTCCATCCATGAGGAAAGTACCACAGTTCAATTAAGAGGGAACATATGGTTTTTGAAGGTTTGATTGTATTAATTATTATTTAATATGCCATTAAATGTCACCTCTTATGTTAGTTAGGGATTCACTTACTTAGGATGGCTGAAGATTTGTTACATCATCCATAATATAAAATATAAACTTACAGCAACTGCCTGATGAAGAGGTACTCGAAATTGGAATGACTTGGCAAGATAAGAACCCACTTTAAGGAAGAACTGTCTCTTTGGGGCTACAGATCCAACAACAGGAAGAGGGGATGCAGAAGAATCATCATGAGAGGCATATGGGCAATCCAATGATTCAAATTTAGAACTGCATGCCTCAGGCTGAACTTGAAAATCTTGGTAGGAGCTGCAAAAAATAAGAATATATGATAAGGGGACATGGCTAAGCATAATATCTGTAAGTGAAGATGACACAGCACTGTAAATGACTTTAGTGAGGATGGGAAAACAGTGGCATAAAACCAGGGTACAAATTCTTCGGTTGGGGGGGGTAAGCTTTTCTTCTGAAAGTGTTAAGTAACTAGCAGTTTAATATTCTACAAGCTTATTCAGAAGATTTTGGCATTTTGGTGTATGGATATTTATTAATTTAAACATGAAGTAAAGGATAGAAATCAATTATCATAACCAAGAAATGCATTAGTTTCAGCATACAAAAATATTAAGGACAGTATTTAGGGTAGTAAGTTAAGGTTAAGTACAGGTAATTTTATGGTAGTTAAAATTTTAATTTTGACATATATTACACAAAGGATTTCAATGTTGATGAAGATGAAATCATTATCAATTTTAAGGATCTTTTTACAAATATAAGGGTGAATTTTTCTGTTCAGAAGGTATATAATTTTAAATGACATTAAAATGTAATAAGTTGATTTTATTTTGAGAAGAATTCTCATCTTTAAATCTTGTGTATTTATTACCNCAATGCCATCTGGTGAAGATTGACAATTAAAAACTTTTTATGGTTATTTATTTTATTATTGATAATTTTTGTTGCAAATGTGATTGTATAAATTATATGTACCATATTTTAATGAGTTATATCTGTATATTTGATGTGCAGTATGGTTCTGGAAAATCATGCCTTGGATAACAACAGTTTTGGTTAACGACTACAATTTTGGAACAGATTACAGTCATTAACCAAAGTACCACCATATCTCTTTAGAACTGCGAGTATATAACATTTTTTGGGCACCAGATATGCACCAGATGCAATGGCATAAGGAGTATCTTTACTCAAAACCAAAAAAATAATAGGAATATGAAGGTTAGATGAACAGCATTATCAAAGTTCTGACAGGCCTTACGTGATAGAAAAATAAAAAATATCCTATTGCCTGCGTTAAATTACTTAACCCTTTAGCACTCATAGGTTTTCATTGTCTTTTGCTCTAGTTGGATGGTGACTAAATATTAAGCTACCAACCTTTCCTTAAAGTCGATTTCATTAACTTATTACTGAGCCTATAAATATTTGTGGATTATTTACACCAATCAATGACAATTTAGCAAAAAACCATCATAAAAATAGTATGCAAATTACTTATTTGGTGGAGTCAGTTAGTTATATATGAGGAGAAAAAATTATCCCATAAAAAGAATTCAAGCACTCAGGGAAAAAGTTGGTTAAAAGTTAGCTTTTAAAGCTTAAAATTTAGGTACAGATTGAGGAAATGCATTATTTCACTATGTAATTTTCTCAATGAATAGTGCTGGTAAAGTTAATGACTTGAAAATATCAAAGCAGAAAAATAATTACATATAAAGTTTATAATCAGGATCAGAGCTATTTGTGATCTGATACCAAAGAAAACAAACTTTTGAGGTGTTCAATACCCACAGACACTAATCAGAAGCTAAGACACTTTCTTCATTTTACTTACAATATCTGAAGGATGATGGTCTCATCTGGCATGAAACGGCTCAAAGGAATTCCATAAGTAAAGTTAAAGGCTCTTTTGTTGAAACAATCAGAGTATTCTTGTGATGATCGCATACAATACACTGGAGTGATTGTTTGATTGAAGTCATGACCTATGAGCACCAACTTCAGTCCATTATTCTCTGACAGGAATTAAGTGGAACAAAAAAGAAAGAATTAATCAATTGCAGCATTTGTTATTTTAACCAACAAATTAGTTTATATTGGGTGCAACTTATAGTCATCCACAATTTTTGAATTTTGAAAGCTATGCAAGATGGATATTGATGAACTATGCTGAACATATTTATAGCATTATGATATGAATGATACTGTACGATTTTATAGGATGTAATGAATCTGTGTATTATAATAAATGATATGGCACAATTTCCATAAAATAAATGCCATGAACAGTGAGTTTGAAATATATTCAATGAACCATAGCTATAATTTATCACCTGCAATTACTCAATGTTAGGTACTTATATAACTTATAACAACAAGCAAGCTTTTACTTAAAATATTTTATGGATTATATGATGAGAAATATAGCTTACCTGATATATATTCTTCGTAACTGTTTATACCCTCTCTATTCTCCCATGAATCTTGCCTATTACTGTTTTTATCAAAGTCATAAGTGTTCGTATCCCTTCTCTGCCTAAATAATTCAATATTTTCAGTTTTGTCCTCATCGTTCCAAGAAGGAGGCTGTATCAAATTTAGATGAGAAAAGAATCTATTTTTATAATGCTATACTTAAACATAACAGTATTATTTATGTTTGCCAAAGTTAAGGATGGATAAGATTGACAAACAAACAGAAGATGAATATTTGATGATCAATATGAGATATGATATCTAGATCAGCTAAATCTTAGGTTGAACATACCTCTTTCATAAGAGACTTCTCAGGATCACTGCTATACTCCAATTTTGAGTCATCTATTTCTTTGATGTTAGGATCTTCTTTAGCTATTGGAATGATTTCATTTGGTGTTTCTTCAAGAGCCTGAATAGACATCCCATCATCAATCTGAGCTGTCAATCCGTCAATGCCTGAGAGGGATTGATATTTATTAGGAAAAAATTATTTGATCTGTATAGAAATCCGCAATATCCAATATCTTATTCTATAAGTATCATTATCACTTGAAAGATGAAGAATTGATGAGAAATTTATTCAAAAGTATAATGAATAATATAAATAATGAATTCATCTGAAGTTTTTGTGAGTGCTTTCATGAAACAATAAATTTACTTGCATCATACCTAAGTTAAGTTTATGGTCGATAAAACTACTTCCTGTAGATCACACTAATAAACTCTAGCAGAATAAAAAATATGTTTTTTCCACAAGGTGACTTACCTGATGTATCCTGAGGGGGTTCATTGTTTGCATGCTCACTAAAGTGTAGGTCATCCTCTTCTGTGAGTAGAGCATCATGGTTTGGACCATAAGGTAGGCAGCAGAAACTCTGTGTTGGTTTGAGAGAACTTTTAAAAACCGTTTTCAGGAATAAAACAATAGGTACAATCAAGGATAAATGCATAGGCCAAAACTATGGTTTCATAGTCAAAAATAGAACTGTCAATACTCATCATGCAAATACTTGTTGATAATAATTTATTAGGCTATTAAAAATCAACTTTAAAATATTAATCATTGCTATAAACTGCAGGAAAACTGTACTTCAACAATGTCTGAATGACTTAATCAATGACTTTGCATAAATTAAATTTTCATATTTTTATACACTTTTTCATATATTCATATAAGTTAGAGATGGCAAATCTTTAGTTAGAAAAGTATTATACTTGATAAAATAAAGGGCTTGAGTGCCAATGTAATGCCAAACCATAAGGCAGGAAGCTGAATTTATCTATGTTACCACATAAAGTTTGGGATTAACGTGTTGCTTTAAACAAAAGTAATTGTTCATGGACAGAATTGACAATTATTTACTTCAAAGTTTAATTGTTTTGGTGAAGAATTCATGAAAATGATAGTCATGAGTTTCAAATGCCAAAATAATTCTCACAGGACACTTTGGAAATGTAGGCCTTAGGTTTGCCATCCAAAACTTAAGTTCTTAATTATAACTTCTTGAAACAAGATATGATCTAAATGTAAACACATAGAACTTTAAGTTAATATTTTTTATTTCCAATATTCCATTTAACTTGCCAAGAGGTGAGGGAAAACATCTAGGTTTTACCTGACATTTTCCAAATGTTTCGGGTAGATGCCTTGTGATTCTATTATTCTCAATCCCTACAGATGCTTGAAATGGCTGACAACTCTTCGGTCTACCAATGATAGGGGGCAAAGAATTTGATTTTCTTCCCAAGTTCATTTCTACAACGATTGGTGATTGCCCTAAGACAATACTAGTACGTGGAGTTGGTGCAATCTTCCTTCCCAAAGGATATTTTTGGGAAGTCTGATACGAAAAAGGTAACTGGAAACGGTGAGTAATTGCAGTTAAGTACTGATCTGGAGGTGGTTCTGCTTGAATTTGTCCTGCACGATACCTGTAAGTAGAAGACAAAGCATTATATTTTTTAGTGTCACAAAATTCCAATTCAAAGTGACCAACTAAAAAATTCTAATTTGAGGGAAAGAGAACATGCAATTTTTGTGGTCACAATTTTAATTATTTATATTCAACCAAATTATTTTCTCTCATTTTCAGTTTTGGTGGTTGATTATTAAAAAGACACAGCAGCTTACATGTTTCACATTCAATGGTAAAGTTACCACAATCTTGTAGGGAGTGTTCTCAGGTCTCCAACAGAGTAGCATCTCTTCATGCCATCAATGTTTCGGCTGTGTACTCTGCAGCTGAAATGTCGACAGCATGGAGAGATGCTAACCGGTTGGAGACCTGAGAACTCTTCCCAGAGAGAAGCAGTTCACCAGGAAAGAACCACTTTTTACCAAAATATGATATTCAACTCATGTTCTCACTCAATTTATATTTTTTTAATTACAGCAGTATATAGAAGATTTAGATTATACAGAATTGCTTCGATTCAGAAGTGATATTATTGGGATGTAAAAAGATTCTAATTAATCCACAGTAGGGAGCAAAAGAGATGTCATTATCATTTTCCTTAGCATTATAAAAAATATGAAGATACCATACTTATAAATTATTTTTAAGTGAGCTGAAAGGAATGAGTACGGATACAAAGAAGAAACCTTGGTTAAAACTCTAAATGAGTCCATGAAACTATCAAAAATAACAGACTATAAGTGCAAATAATAAAAAATTGTTTCTAAGTGTATTATGAACATAATGAGAAATAAAAGAGACAGCCATTATCCATGTCTTCTGATTTTCCTGCATCCTCCCCCATCATTAGCCAAGATAATCAACATTTCACTGTATAATTATTTTTCTATTTATTGCTACAATAATAAAACAACTTACTTACCCTAATCCTAGACTTATGTAATCCAAATTGCTTCTCTTTTGGAATTCTAGAAAATACAAAGTTGCCATGGCCACCAAACTGAAAAATATTTTTTGTGCATGTATTATGTATGTAAACAGTAATTTCAGAAAACACTATGTTTCATGAAAATAATACCTCACATTAAAACAATATTTGCCTCAAAATTTGGGCTCTTTTTCAAGTTATCTTATTTTTAGAGTGCAAGTTATCAAAAAACAAAATCCCAAATTCATCCGAGCTCAAAAATCTTATAACCATTGAGGCCAGTTATATTATTTTTATGTATTAAACTTCTGGCTTATCTGGCTTATGACCTAAATCATAGTTTTTATTGGTGGTAGGACTTGTGGTACATACAACCATTCTAAAAAAACATATTTTTGAAACATGTACATTTGGGAAACCATGAAATATTTCAACCTTTATAATTAAAAGATTCTTATTCACTTACTGATAAAGTTAACTTAGAAATAGTATCAACATTGCTGAGAAAGGAAATGCTTTGATGACATTGATGTTCTATATATTTCAGATGTATTTTGCTATTGAAGTTCATGCAATTTTTGATTGTAAAATTGATTACCGTAACTCAGAATAATGTAGATTTCTTGATTTCAAATAAAACAAATGATTTCATTTATGAAATAATATATTGAAATTTTGTTGAGAATGTTACAAAGATTGTAAGAAATCTGTGATTTACTATTTAGTTGAAATGAAAGAGAAAAATAATTAAAGGGTGAATATTTTTGATTTGGGACTCATTTGTATTTAAGTGATTTCAATTGGTTTCCTCATGCTTTCAATAATTGCATTATTATATCCAAGCAAATCATTCCAAAATATCCATGAATAAATGTACTCTGTTGAAAAATATAGCACAATATTGAACTCCTTTTTCAGCATCATTAACAAGAAGTTGAAATCGCATTCTGAAAATGTTTCAAAATCTTAAAATCTGAAACAGAGATTCACTGAAAGGATAATTATTAGTATGTTATTTACCAGATAGCCATGATGAGAATAAGCACAGCAATGCTGATTTGTATAAATTTGTTAGAGCACAAAATAGTAGAGAAAGGATTGAATTCCTCTTCTTCCATTTTTAGCTGTTTTTCTGAGCAACTTGAATAACTTTTATGCCTTTGTATCCATCGAGGCCCTCTATTCCAAGATTTGTTGGAAGGTACAGTGCTGGATACTATTGTAATAGAGCAAAAATTTGAATGATAAAGAAGATCAATCTTAAATATGCTTTGAGACTAAAATATTCATATATATAACATCAACCTACCAGTGGATATACTTGGATTGGACTTAAGGCTGTCCATTCTTTTGAGGTTTACCAACTTTCGATTCATGCGTTCTAGCTCATCTATTCGTGTCTCTAAATTGTCTGTTACTTTACAAAGCTCTTTCACTGCTCCCACATTTTCCATAAATATACGATCCTGTAAAAGTTGGAAATAGTTTTCAGTATTATGCATGGTACAATTAAAAAATCCTTAACAGAATTTAGCCTACAAATTTTATTGCTTTCTCTTACTTTGTTAACAACAAGGAAGTTGTCTATTCGGCTTCCATCTGGCAGGACCAAATCCCCAGCTGTCCTAACAGCTTCAGGAATAACCCTCTGAACTTCTTGTGCAATAACTCCAGTATCTGTTAGCTCTTCCTCTCCTTCCCCATGCCTTGGATCCCCATTGTTGCCTTCATTTTCTCTTATGAGGCCAACATGCCTTGCAAACTCACGAGCGTAGCGATATCTCACCACTCTTAATCGTTGTACATTACGTAGCTGCTCTTTTGTATCTACCTGTTTGAGAGAATTAGTTGGGATTCATAACTGGCAATGAGTACATTTTACATAACATACAATAAATAAAATCTTGATTATGTATGTATGAATACCGAAAATTTGTTTTGCTTGACGTATATTTAAAATTATAATGCTTTCATCCAAGAAATTCTGATGATTAAATTTGAACCAACTTGAATTAAACTTAAATATGTTCATTATATTGATATTTGAAGGTGTGAGTTCGTGGAAAGGTATTGCAGAATGGAAAGAAACTTAGTAGTTTTCCATTAATTGGTGACAGGTGACAGGCACAGGCACAGGTTGGTAACAGGTCTCATAAGCATACTTACATCTTCAGGCACTTTTCATTCTTTAGTATATTCAATTTTGTCATAACAGCAAGTGCAATAGTGTAATAGTGTTCAGTAGCAGCACTAGAGCTAAGATAATACTTTTAAATTATCTACCTAAATTTTAGCATTCATTTTTATCTTTTTACTTTTTATCTATACTTGCTACATTTTTCAAGTGAAATTAATGAAATATGTTGGGAGATAGCCACTATAGCTATCAACATTTTAATGATAGAATTTGATATTTAACACAAAAATTATCCATTTAACTTAAAATAATTCACTAATAACATGTTAAATCTGCCATTTAATGTTTTTAAAAGTTATTTATCAATGTGAGGGTTGAGATATGGAGAAAAATTCAGCGGTTTCAATTTTTTGTTATCTTATTTAAATGAGGTTGTATATTTAAAATCAATTCATGTTTTTGGTATATATTCAAGTTTGTTTTGTATATTTTGAAATGGTATACTAGTACAATCAGCTATTATTTGTTTTGTTTTGTCTGTGTCATCCTGCAGTCATGTTGTTTCTTCTAATTAAATCAGTTGCTGGAATGTCATGTATTTATTATCAGCAGAAAACTATTACTCCTTTGATACAAAATCATTCTTACAGTTTTTTATATCATATCCTCTGCATTGAAAATCATTGAAATGCATTGAAATGCATTGAAATTCATTGTGAGAGAAGATTTCTTCTATTTCCAATAATGGGATAGCTTAAAAGTTAATGTACCTCTGATATGTGCTCCTTTGCTCTGAAATCACTTGGTTGCACAATATGTCCAGTCACCTTGACATTCCCATGAACCACAAGAGCTTCATCTGGCCTGTCTGTGTTGATACCAACTCTTCCAGCATGGAAAACTGACTCTGGTGTATGACCCCTCTGCCAGCATAACTCAACATCACTCTCGAACTGGCCAGGATTGGAGGCCTGAAACAGGAAGGCCTAGTGTCTTCAGGCAAGAGAAGTCCTCCCCAATGGCCAAAAGACAGGTCCCAATGTAAGGGGACATGATAGTCTGAATGCTTTCTGAGGTAATTTTTTATAGTTTCTTTTATGATTATCTTTGAGCAGACCTTTCAATCCTACCATGGATATTTGGTTGACAGCAGGGAAAGGTATCGGTAGTTAACATCATCATGAGACTGATTCTATGATTTCAATTTAATTACCTTTAATTTAGGGATTGAAATTGAAATAACAAACAAAATTATCTAAACAGAATAAGTTAATGCCAAGTAATTATCATTTTTTTTCTCTATGATCTAACTGAATAATCCCAATTTTTCAGGCAAAATCAAGACATTAATACCTATATTAAATTTTAGATTTGAATCAGGTCTGTCATAATCAGCAAATCCAAAATAGAAAAGTGTGAAAATAGCTAATGAAGTCATAATTATTACTGGGAATGCATTGATAATGGTGGACTTGGTGTCTGACAAGCCGCTTACCCTGACAATAATTCTTTCGGATGAGTGTGCCACAACTGGATAATCATTAGGGTCTCCAGGACAGTGGGCATGAAGTCCTACAACCAGGTTGAAGTACCTCTGGTCTGGGTTAGGTTTTCCCTTTTTCCTCATGTTATTTGATGTTGTTTCACTGAAGTGCAGACGTCCAACTGTCACCTTGGTCACCTGTTCACCATGAAGATCCACCCTGGGACCCCCACCACCACCAAGGAAACCGCAGGCAGGCAGACAGAAGGGTCCATATATGATGCCAGGGGATTGGGGTTGCGCAGTAGAGGAAGGGACAAGGCAGATGGCCACGATTACCATAGGATGAAATTCTTTGATATTAGAGTGTCATATAACTAACATTACACCTTACAAATTACTTTGGCAGAATAATCAATAATGCACAATAAAGCTTTGACACAACCTCAGTGATTTCAAATTTTTACCCAAAAATTTCTCAAATAAGATTTGAAGGATGTAAGGAGAAACAGAGTTGATACTGATTGTGAGATTAATGTTGAGGAATATCATCTTGAAAATAATAGGTGCTTTTCCTTAAGTTCTACACTTAATAATAAGTTTACTTTTCTGCAGAGATGCAATATAAACTGCATTTGTAAAAGTTATCTTGCATTGAAGAGACTACAATCCATAATTCAGCCAATATCTTATTGTATTAACTGTATCGGCAGGACAGTGATGATTTTGAATACAGCAAACTCTTGATCTTATATTTTAATGAACTGGATGCTTAAGATTGAATATCAGAAAGAGCCGTGAGCTTTATCTACAAGCACAGTAGAAAACCTTACTAAAATATTTTTAAGGACTTAACAATGATAACTTGATTAATTGAGTTGTAGATAAAGATTATTTTCATTAAGGCCCTCTATTCCAAGATTTGTTGGAAGGTACAGTGCTGGATACTATTGTAATAGAGCAAAAATTTGAATGATAAAGAAGATCAATCTTAAATATGCTTTGAGACTAAAATATTCATATATATAACATCAACCTACCAGTGGATATACTTGGATTGGACTTAAGGCTGTCCATTCTTTTGAGGTTTACCAACTTTCGATTCATGCGTTCTAGCTCATCTATTCGTGTCTCTAAATTGTCTGTTACTTTACAAAGCTCTTTCACTGCTCCCACATTTTCCATAAATATACGATCCTGTAAAAGTTGGAAATAGTTTTCAGTATTATGCATGGTACAATTAAAAAATCCTTAACAGAATTTAGCCTACAAATTTTATTGCTTTCTCTTACTTTGTTAACAACAAGGAAGTNTTTGAGATCTCACTATCAAAATCAGACATTTCCAGAACGATGATATCTGGATTTTTATCAATAATTACTAATTTCGTAAATCCGCTATCCAGAAATTTAAAACATTTCATTGTAATTGTCTAAATCTCTTTAAGGTAGTGAAAATCCTTTAAATAATTTTCTAAACAGTCCTGTGCTCACTATCGCTCGAGCTACTGGATTTATCCCATAGTTGGAATGAAACGATAATTCCAGGATATTTTTCTCTTCTTAGATTGAGGGGTGTAGCTTCCTCTATCCATAGTATCTAGATTTATATAAACAATGCTTATGTAAATGATGATAATTACAAAGAAAATAACTAAGTAGAGCCATATCTACTCTATATGTAGAAGGCACTCAAATGCAGCCAAAACTCGTGAGTAGAGTGAAGAAAAATATAAGAGAGGGTATGCATAACCAAATTAGGATTTCCTCAAGGTGTGAAATCCCTGGGATTTTCCCAATCTAGAATAATAGTGAAGAGTGAGCCTTTGAGTGTCTCATTGAGAGGCAGGGTCATAAAATTGAGAAAGGACAAGAACAGGGATGAAAGAGCAGGTCAAAAGTAGAAAAACATTTTTCCCGCAGTTCTCTTAGGAGAACGTACAAGACTGAAGCCAATGCTGACAAAGACTAAATAATCTGTTCAAGAGTTTGCTGTACATGAGTAAATTTGTCAAGTCATTAAAGCATAATAATCAATAAAAACTTTTGTATTTTTGCAAACTGAGGAGAGGATTTTTAAAATAGAGAAAGTTAATTCTTTTTTTAAATTAATAATATTAAAAAGGTTATTATTACATCATAAGTTAAATAAAGAGGGTCAGAGACTCACAGTACAGGATGGAAGGCTTTTTTACTGCGATCACTCTGAGATTGCTCCACTTTGATGGTCTGCGATGGTGACTCCACCTTAACCCCATAAAAATGTAAGTGAAAAGAACCAATCTTTTTAAGACCCTCTGGAGTTTTCACAAACTGTGCATCGCCTTGAAGTTGTGCATGGCATGTTATCTGTAACCAATGAAAAAAATCCTTGAAAATATAGCTCCATAAAACATGTAGCTAATGAAACCATTCTCCTCTTACTCCATAGGCAAACACTATCATCATCACTTAATGTCTTTGTATAATGAATGTCTCCATTTTTACCCTAACATATTTATATATTATGCATAAAAACAGAAGAGTGAAATGGAGAAAAATATATATAGGTATATGTTTAAACATTAGGTTGCTTAAGAAGCTCATAAATATTTCAAACCTGAAAATGATTTTTCTTCTGACAGACAAAGGCATCATCTGCATTGGAGAAGTTGAATCCTTTATCTGCATCCACTCGATAGTGGGGTACCGGACTGTAAAAGAAAACAGAAGTTAAAGAGGATTTAATTCTCTCCATCAATCAAAACACGCATTATGACAACAATGGTATTGAGCAAAGATGGCCAACCTATGGTAAATCTGCCAAATAATAATATAATCATGTAATATGCCACTTATTATCACGTTATGATTATAAGTAGCACATTGAATCCAGAGAATATGTTAAAAGTAAATTTTATACACTCTTCATTTATTTACATAAAAATACACAAAAATACACACATTATAAATAACTTCTGGCCGTACTTCGTGGAAAGCCATCTAGAGAATAAGGAAAGACTTCGTATTTTTCCACACAATATATTTGGACGACTAGTTTCGGCAGCAAGCCATCATCGGGTCCTGATGGACCCGATGATGTCTTTCCTTATTCTCTCTCAAAAATACACACATTACATAACTTACTACTGGATTCTAGAGGGAGCATTGACTTTAGTTTACTAGTAAAGTTTCTGCCATGTTATTGTGATTTGCATGGCACATTCCTAATAAAAATGAAATGATTACCTCATGAGCCATGAAAGGTTTACCAGGCCTAGTCTAGAGGTGTGACTGCTCAACAGCTGTGATGGGGAAAACTATTCCACCATATTCCAGACACAATAAGGGAAGGTCTTACATTTAGTTTTTCTTTCAGAAATACAGAAGAAGTCCTTTTCAAGGGTATGATGATATGCTCAAAAATGAACATTTACTCATGCACTAAATTCTACATTTGTGCTAATAAAATTGTTTCATTATCTTCCAGAGCATTATAATTTTCCAAAATCTGAATTTCTTATTGGTAGCAAAGAAAAGAACACACTTTGTAATTTCCACATTAATTTATGTGGAAGTTACAAAGTGTGTTCTTTTCTTTGCTACCATGAAGAACTTCCACAAAGTAACGCCTGAAACTATTAATTTTATGAATTTCTTATGTTTACATTTCTTATAGAACTATCAGCCTTAGTCTTCCCAGCAAAGAGCTCGAAAAATATGTTAAAAAATCCAATGTTATTGACCCCTCCATCAAATGGTTAAAGGGATGTTCTATGAATAATAAGTGTCAGGCTGGCTGGCAGAGGTCAACTATGTAGATAAACAATGTTAGCTATGAAACTAATGTGAGTAGACTTATATTACAATCATACGGGAAGCTCCTACTGGGGAATACATTCTTGTTTTGTCTAAATGTTAATTCTAAATGCGAGCAAAGTATTATATTTCTTGTATGACATATGAAAATGGTGTGCTCTTAAACTTAAGCATAGAATTTTAATTTCAGTTAAACCTCCGTTGGTGTAATAACTCCCTCTGATTTCAATTGGGTCTCTTAAAGCCAATTAATTATAATTATATTTATGTTCCAACTCAAATGATCTATTTGGTTATATTTTATGCATCTATAATATTTAAGATATTTTACTTTTATTTTTACGATATTTTTTACAGAAAAATCGATTTTTAGATAAATTTAATTGTAAACATAGGGAAATTTATTTGGTTGGCATTCTCTAATTATGTATCTGATATTGCAGAAAAATATTACAATATATTTTAATAAAATATTTATAAAGCTGTGAATAAGTCATAAAGAAAAAGTTAATAAACAATTTCTAAATTATATATACTTATAACAACTGAAATTAAAGTTATTCTTGTTATGGCACAAAAATTATATCATTGATTCTGCCAGGTCTGTGATGCCAATGTAACATAAACCTGTCATTATTTGTAGCATGGTAAGATATAAAGTAATGTTTTATGATACACAACTGTATTGTTTTTGGAGATTATTCAAAAGTGTGTATAAAAGAGTACAGCAATCCATTGAAAACACATTATTGATATATTCTGAGCCACTAAGGTCACTTGGACTCTACACTGTCAGAAAATTAAAACTGACACGTTGAAGTTTTGATAATCTCTTCTAAAATTTCCATTCCTATTCATCATCTTTTAAATTTTTGGGGTACTCACAGCTCTTTGAGATTCTGGTCACAAAGTGTGTGCCATGAAGACTGCTGGAAAGGCTGGAAGCGAATGCACTGGTAACTTGAGTCAAGGTAAACACCACCTTCCCCTGTAGTACTTCCACTCCCAACACCTCCAGTGCTTGAACTATCAAAGCCTGCATAATCTTCATCCAGTAATGCTGTCTGATTAGAGCTTGGGTCTGGAGACATGCCTAAAAAGATCAGAATGACCTTCATTGTTTTATATAATAATCAAAAAGAATCTTATCTCAAAAAGATTTCCCTTATTTTACCTGTGCACTAAAATCATTCTTGTAAAAAGAGACAGTTGGGCATTGGTTATGATGATATTTCATGAATAAGAAACCAGATACTTTAAATAATTCATTACTTTTAAGCCTTATAAAATGTCAAGAGGGTCAGCTTTGATTAATTTGCATTAAGGGTTTGCTTAAGTCATTGATTGTGATTTCATGAATTATTTTTGAAATAGAACATACAAATATTGAAAATTAAATATCTGTCTGGGCTTTGCAAAATAACCTAAAAATGTATGATGAACATCTTAAAATTCCTATTTATTTAGGTTATGAACTTGCATAAAGAATTTTAAATACAAACTCTTAAATGTTACACAAAGCTTACAAACACTTAGCAATAAAGGCTTGTGTAACTTAATTGACAGTCTTTAATAAATCTGGAATAGATTGAAAAGTTAGCTTAAAGTGGAGTAAATGTCAAATATATTGTACAACTTTAATTTATTTCATGAATAAAATTTCTTAATGTTTTGCGTATTTCTTTCAGAAATTTATTGCTAATAATGTCATTTGAGTATTATTAACAGGAGATTTTTATTGATACATAAAATTATTTCATTTTGAAAAATATCCATATTTCCATTTTATTTTGACTGTTTAAATGACATACTTTGGTGATATTTAGATCTTTCTAGATATCCTCAAAGTTTCCAAAGAAAATCAGAGCTCTTTTGGAAGTTCTGAACTCCCTGATTGCTCTCTGAAAATAAATATAACTCACCAGTTGGCAAACCTGCAAGGAGCAAGCTGTTGTCAGAAGGTTCAGCTTTGACCTGTACCCCTCTGGTTCCTCCCTCGCATATTCTTCTCCTTTTACCCCCACCTTGTGTTGAGGTATAAAGTGTGGTAAGACCAGGAAGGCTAGGAGAGTGAGGTGAGAGAACACCACTGCCAGGTGAGGGAGCTCCACTTCCAACCATTACTGGAGTGGAAGGGAGAGGTGCTGGAGGAGTGGGAATGCCATGCTGTTGGGGCTGTTGCGGCTGCAGCAGAAGTGGGACTGGCGCTAAATGTACAGAAGGAGATGGCATGATGGGTCCCACTGGTGCCTGCTGCTCAGGAACAGGGGGTAACAGTGGAGCAGGTCCTTTGGGGATGAAGTTGGTGAGCTTGAATGTGTCATTGAGACCTCCATTGTGATGCTGAGAAAGGTGCTGGGGCTGGTGGAGATGTGAATGATGGTGATGGTGATGATGCAAGAGCATCTCCTGTTGCTGCATTGGCTGCACTGCAGATTTTTGCTCTGTGAAGAGATTGATTATATTTGAAAATTAGTTCCATCTACAATGTTATGTAGTAAATATTACATCGACTATTAATATAAGGATGAAAATATATGGTAGTTGTACCAAAAGCCATGATTGGTACTTTTTTCCTTATTACTTATCCAGTAAAAAGATATTTTTACACCAAATTACTTTGAAAAGTTCCTTATTTTCCTAGAAAACTTCTGGCTTGATGAACACATTTCTACCATTGCTCTGGCAGTTTTAATATATCCATTAAGTAGATGCTGGTTTCTATATTGTGCAGCCTGTGATCCATGGCTTCATGTAGCTCTTCAATCACTTGGAGATGCAATCTTTTCAGTCCTTCCTTGAAGACATTGTGAAGATGGAAGTCCATTTGAACAATTGTTCTTACCCAAAACAATGCTCAAAAGGTACTATTCTCATGCTCACTGTACCTCTACAGCAATAGCTAGATAATGTTTTGATATTGATCTTTTAGTTCTGAAACAGCAAATGTGGGACCTGCCATGCACAAATATTTTGTAACACAATTTTTAGGAATATCAAAATAATCTAATGTAATTCTAATAAATAAAGAATGCATTTTACCCACATTCAGGTTTAATTGGTAGATCTTAATATCACCACTAGATTTGTTACTGTGTAACTCATCCAGGTAATAACTGGAAACTGAAGAAGTACAATTGTATCTAGAAAGGAATGGTCGGAAATGAAACTGGATTGATGGGCATAATTGTAGTGATTGGTGGTTAGGGCTAAAGAGATTGGGGGTGGGTTGTTAATCACCCAATTACATCGTCCAATTATTTATGTACATTTCCTGTATAAATGTTTGTATAAATTATTCTTCTTAAACTAAAAATAAAGAGAATATCTATGGAATTTACAGCTTATTCAATCTTAAACATTAATCACCTAATATTTACATCACGTTTGTACTTACGTGGAGAGTGTGCCCCTCCATTTGCATCTTGAGGGGAATAAGGTGGCTCTGAGCCTGAGTCTGGTGGACTCTCTGGGAGACTGTGCCTAGAGGATGAATATAATTACATTTCCTTATTACTTCCTCATATAAAGCAACGCTTTTAATTTCTTTATTTATCAAGTTCTTACAAGAACTATTTTGTATAAGAAATGCAATTGAATGGTAATAAAAAAGCACTGATAACAAAACAAAGCCAATTACATAACTGGGTATACAACAAGCATATTGAAGAGTTGCTTGTGAGGGATGTCAATTTCATTAACGTACAAAAGACTCATATATCAATTACATTCATTGATATGCAGAAGAATTGCCAGCAATGAAGTTATGAGATATAACACAACAAGAAAATTTTTGGTTACATTAATAGAATATGAGCTTTTATTAACTAGATTCATTGAATTTCATTGGTATTAGAGTAAGAGTTGAATATTTATGGGAGATTATGCAAGATAAGTAACTCAAATTTCATTTGAATGAAAGCATAAACATTAAATAATACAGAATAAAACTGAACTAAATCAAGTATTGTATATATTGCTAACAATGAGGAATTTTTATTATAAATAATATTTTAAAACATGATTATAAAACTAAAGTTTAATTTAGATTTAGTACAAATAATGAATATAGTCTTCACAAGCTGTATGAATAAAAAAAAATTCAGATTTCAAGAGGATATACTTCATACATAAATCAGTAAAAATTTGAATACATAAAGTTATATTCTTGGGAGGAAATTTAATTTTCATTGACTATGATTCACACAAATAGATATGTACAGAAAATTTGGAGACATGAAATTCTTATGAGTTTCCTTCTAATCTTTCACACAATGTGATTGTTTTGTTATACCCCAGAATATCGAAAGCAGCTTTGCTGCTTGAACTATCACAGTTGTAATGCAACAGAGACGCTATTGATAGTTGAGTTTACATTGAGATTTGCATATTATAAATTATGAATATTTCTGAACCCAAATGAATTTGAGTTGACTCATTAGAACAGTTCTGATTAAAGTTGTTGCAATTCATTTGCTTCCGTTCACTCTGATACTAGTCTGTTAAAATCAGCAGCTTGATGCATTCAATCAGCAGTGGCTGGGTTAAAAAATTATATTGTAATTTTAATGTAAAGTAGTTTCGTTTTATTCCCAAAAAGACTACAGGAATACCTATGTAAATGAATCGCCATATAATTATATTAATCGATGGCTATAGTAGTTTTAATACTGTTCAGTGATTGGTGTTACTTGTTTCGATTGTTGAGAAACAATAATTAACTTATAAATAAAGTTTACACGTGGAAGTAAATTCAATTTAATCGTCTTACTTTAATTTAAAAATGGAGTTTATTTTCATTACATTCAGAAAAACAAATTGGTTGTTAATATGACGTCATAGTACTCAAGTAATCACTCACGGATGAGCATAAGTGGGTGCTCCTTCCACTGGAGGCCCCTTCACGTAGTTCTGCTGCTGTTGCGGTGGTGGAGGGGGCGGTGGTGGTGGAGGAGGAGGAGGTGGTGCCTGAGATCCCACGGGCGGCGGCGGCGCTAATACCGGGTGGATACTGGGGGGCGGCGGGGACGAATGGTCCGTCGATACCTGGGCTGAGGAGTTGGCGGGTCCGTGTCTGGGCACTTCGTTGCTTGCCAAGGTGTCGGCAAAATAGCTGCAGTGCGAGAAACTTTACACCTCAACAACATCAAACAGGGGTAGTGTAAAAAAATCCACATAAAATTAAAAAACGTGTAATGATTACGAAACAAAAACTCATACACTATATTATGAATGGATCGCAACAGAAAATTCATGTTTCCGGAAAATTTTAGGATACACGAAAATCAGAGCTAATGTGTGCTTGGGCTAAAATATCGAAGGCAGAGTGATACACTTGGTAAATTTTCCACACGGTTTTTATTAGCGACCGGTTTCGTAAGTTGACTTACATCTTCAGGCATTCTCTTCACATCTGCAATGGCTTGGAATGGCAATGGCAATGGAAGTCACGCCTGTCAATATCGATTTTATTAAAATATCGAATATCACTGTACAACTTCTAATTCAATTACGTTTTATTAATAATAAATTAATTAAAATAAATCAAAGTAAACATCAAAACGTTTCATTAATTAGATAGAATGTTAAAACGCAACTACTAAACCGTAGTAAAATTTTTAATGTATCAAATAATCATTTCCATTGTTATCTTATTTTTCAATAAGACGAAACATAAAATTAACAATGATCCTTTAAATCGAATGAAGATTGAATGTGAATAGAAAATAACAAAGACAAACAGTTCCCTGGCTGGGAAATATTGTCAGCACCAACGAATAAACCATAATTCACGGAAATAAACATCACTCAGGGTATCCTAATTTTTAGTAAATTTTATGCACGTTTTGAAATTTCGAGTCAAATTTCTATCAATAGTCTTCATGGACAGTTACTGGATGGGATCCGAAGAGATTCTGAAAGTGACTTATTCCAGATAATCTCCCTGACCCTTCATTTCCTTCTGCATTTTTACCTAACAAAAATATTTTCGTGGTGTTTCTTTTTCACAGTAGTGACAGTTTTACATAAATTACACGGCAAAAAGAAAGAATGGTAAATTACCTCAGTTATATTGGACTGTGGCGCTTTTTGAAAATAAGAATGATGACGTCGTGAAAACTCAGGAACGCTCAGGACACAGATTGTGCTTCGCATGTGGACATTTCTGAGCACGTTCTGGTGATGCAACTTTTAGATAGACGCTATGAGATGTGAAAATATGGTATGGTATATTTTAGATATTAAAAATAGATATCAACTTCTGATAGATTTAAGGAATCCACCAGATGTGAATAGTTTAAACCAATAAGAGGGTGACCTAGTGATGTGTCAGGTTATATAACAACAATAATAACAACAAAAATAATAAACTTTATTACAGGCAGATATCCTCTTAAATTCTACAGAGAAAAGTAAAAAGAGAGAAAAAATGAGAATTAAAAAAATAAATAAATAAGCGCGAAATTTATATATCATTTATCAACATTATCAGTTCTTATAAACTAGTTTACTACCACACTAGTTCTTCCCAATTTTTTAATCTATCAAAAATATTGTTATTTTCTTCTTTTTAAATCTATTAAAAGTTTTTTTTTTAATTTTCCAAATGATATTTTTGGTGTAATTGCATGTTTGTAGGATATGGTATTTAAAAAAACTTTATTCTTATTTTTAGTTTCATCTTTCTCGTTAATTATTTATTAAGTCTGCATAACTGCAGTATTGCAGACGAATCACTGCAATAGAGTGAAATGTGTGTGTGAAATGATGAATGAATAGAGATGTATGTAGCGTTGCAACCTAGATAGAGGGCCATACAGCAACGTAATTACAAACAAATAAACAAATCAGTATGTATTGAGCGCCAGCCACTTGTGGCTCGCGAATCGAATTTCGCTCGGCATAATCGTGTGCCACCTAAGATTCTCCGCTTTGAGCTCTGGACGAGGGAGACAGTTGGAAAGTGCTTTCGTGGAGATAAGATCGCGCTTGCGGTGGTTGAAGCAAGCGAGGATGGGGTGGAGCGGGAGATGGGACGGATAACAGAGAGTGGGCGTGTCCGAGGAAGGAAACGTTTAAGGGTGGAAATGAGTCGATTCTATCTGCTGCTCTGTTCAAACTACTCCACGTGGTCGTGCTACCGAGCTTAACCCTTGCTCTCCGCAATCTCGGCGGATGGATTCCGGAAATGCTCGAGTTTTTGACACCCTTTGGACTTTCAATTTCAGAAACGTGGAAAAGTGAGAGAAAATTCTGGACCGTAAAGGAGTGAAATCTGCGCGTTCTTCCGAAAAAGGAAAAGAGGAATTTTGATATTTACGTAAATAGTTTGTGGTTCTAAAAGTACAGGCTGTTGGAGCAGGCAAGCGGGGTATCCAACCCCGCGAATTCAGGGGTATATTTAAGGTTCCCGCCCCGTATATTTAATATTCTCAGCAATCAAATGAAAGCAATATTTAACAAAAAAATCGAATGCAACCAACGAATCAGTTCCACCATGTTTCCGTTTTGTCTATTAGTTATATTTTAAGTGAAACGTTTGATGAGTGAAAAACCCGATGTTAGTATATTGACATCCCGTGGGAAACGAGTTTGATTTTAGTGAAAGCGGACCCGGGTTTGATTCCAGGTGGGGGCCTACGTGCGAAGTGACCTCAGCTATCGAAGCACTTTTAATAATACTACCACTGTTATATGCGAAATAAATGAGCCATAGCTCTTGTCTGACAATAATAATAATATATAATAATAATAAAAATATCACTAAATCATAAATATTGTCATTCCATTATCTCATATTTTGGCTCATTAGTGTAGATAGCAGTTGTTGTGGGGTCCCGCCCACTTAACTGTATTTATAATTTTTTTGCTCGCAATGCGTTACGGCAAAAACGAAATTAATTATAGCCAATGTAAAAGCTGAATTTTTCCGCGAGGAAAAACTAACCTCCTACATTCGCATACACATATATTTGCATATTATAATACATTTCAAACATGAAAATACGAGTTCTACGAGCAAATTCTAGAACCTACAGAACTTCTGATTTTAGAAATCATGGCTCCAATGCGTAAATTTTTCGGAGCCCTGTAAGCCTATGCCCCGCAAACCCTAGGTGCGCCCCTGGGTAGACGGATTTCAAGGAGCAGTTTTAATTCTAATGAAATTATTTTTATACTGGAAGGGTCAGTTCCATTCCGCGACATAACAAGGAGTCACAGTAGGATAAAAACCGTCCATAACACTTAGGCATAATCTTGTAGGAATTCATCATTGTGAAAAAACGTCATACCGACGACTTTTTCGGAAAAATAATGGAAATGAAATTCAAGCAGTAATTTATCCGAGTAGTTTTAGCAGTACATACATAAAAGTTAACTTAAGACGTAAATTTGAAAGAGGCTTTTATTTACTAGGGGATAATCGATTACTTATTGTAACATCCATAATTATTTTACTTCAGCGAAAACAAACACTACTTTTCCAATGTGTAATCTATCGCACCCTTTTCATTCCAATGTGTGGTTTACCTTCCGGGATCTCTAGCGGATAACTAAGGAACACTTTTGTTGTGTTGCTTACTTTTTTTAATTTTCGTATTTCCCGACCGGTTAGACGTACCGGCCTATAAGATAGGCTTCCGCGGCGATTAGAAAAAAACCAAAAGTCAACGCGCAACATTGTTCAAAATTATTATTGTTTGGCTATTCTTGAAGTCAGAAACAAATCTCAACCTCGGTCTATAAGAAGCAGCCCATGTTTAGATTAAATTTTCGCGGAAAAATAGTACATCTTATGGGAAATGCGGCACTTGTTTACTTAAGTGATTAAGTTTTAAATCACCGCCCACCAACCCAATACAACCCTACCCAAATTGTAATGTGATAGCAGATCACTTTCGATGGTAGAATATGAAATTATGAAGATATATCACATTTCGAAAAAGCACCTAACAACAGTGGAACGCCGAATAAATGAAATTGCGAAATTTCAAAGAAGATCACGGCAGAAATTATTTTTTGCGATGGAAGTTTTTCTAATGAAAATACGAGGAATTCTAATAATTGAAGGTATTTTTCCAGCACTATTTAACAACTGCTGCGAAGTTCAAGAGAGTCGCATGAACTGAATGTTCACAATCGAAATTCATCTCGTCTTGGAAATGACTATATCTGGAGTTGGTTCTCATGAGAATCATAAATTGTTATTAAAAAAAAATGAAACGTCCCGAGTGGCGATGAAACTTAAGACGGAAATTATTTCCTGAATGAGAGTTAGGACTAGAATCTATTTTCACTTCTTATTTTTCTTAACTAAGTAAGATTAAATAATAGAATAGAAATGGACCGCAGTAAAAAGTGATTGCTTGAGTATATACTAATGAAATGAAATAAGAATTGAAAATTTCTTTTATAGAAATTGTGGTAGATACCAAGTTAATGGGGCCAACGCAGATAAGTGCAATTGCAATTACGTACCGATCTTTCAGTCATTTCGCAATCAGGTCATTTTTAACTGCGAAAGTAAATTTGCAGTTTTAAGCCCTACAAATTCGAAACGTCATGGAATTGGGAAATTCCTTTCCTAGAAAGAGAAATTTAATATAGACCTTTGATATCGCCGTAAATCACAATTTGGACTGATGAAAATATCACGATATATAAAGAAATACCGAATAACTGCCTTTATAATAAAATGATCCCTTGAAACGGTCCCTTGACATGGCTTTTTCCAACAATATATGGGGATTAATACTATAAAGGATTGTTTTTAAGGATTTGTTGCAGCAAAGAACACAATCGAAAAACAAGTATTTTGAGAAAAGTTGACACAAAAGTATTTTGAAGAGGTTGAATCTAACGAAATATATTGTTTATTAGCATTTCCACTCCTTATATCGAGACAGCCGACTTGCATTATATGAAACCAAGATTATATATTGACTGTATATGGACTTAGTTTTGCACAATAGGTATACATTATGGTTTTAGCTTTGTGAGCCCTTCCATTCATGAAACGTTAGGGGAATACAAGAAATGTCACTGGTGCCCAAGAAGAATCTAGAGCTGTTTCCATGGAAGTAATTTGTGTACGTATATTCAGTTCATTATTATTTCTAATAGAAAACCCGGGAAAATTTCGTAATCTCAAAAAATTTAGTAATGAGGTGTTCACGGAATGGAATAAGCATTAGACTGAAAATAAAGAATACGTTCACATCCATTAAAATGAACGAACTATCGTAGTTTTCATAGCTGTAGCCTTCCAAGTGGCAAGATTACTTCAACTGTATTTATTCATTAAAAATTAAAAGAATGTTTCCTCCGATGCATTTTTTATGGAGGAAGAGAATTCCAATGCCAAATTCTCAACAGTTTTATAGAGCTCGTTTCTGAATACATAGTATTATTACCTTCCGCAGATTTTAATTTAGTTTTATGACAGCAGCGGATAACATGGACACAAGAATGGAGAACAGATACGAAATGAATGAAAGCGAATAGAAGAAAATTCAACGTAACTGATAGGAAATGTATAACCGGATGTTTATAGTAGGATTTCAAAGATCGAACATTCGTTGCAATGCGTGTGTAAGCTTTGAGATGGAATAGCAACACAGGAGTAGTTTGAATCGTAGCCAATCTTAAGTCCAGCTTTTAAGAGATCGCCACTTACTTTATATAAATTAAATAATACCTAATAGATCATCATTTAGGTCCTCTTTTGAAAGTTTCGATGGTTTACCGTATGCTCGATTCATTTTGAGTTCGTGTCAGTTTTACAAGATAATTAAAACGCATGTTTAACTGAATAATAGTATAAACAGTTAACTTCCAAGGTCTTTACGACGTCATCTCGCTTCTTATCGCTGAAAATTGCTCTTCTCTCATATATCCTCCTGAATACTAATGATAAATTTCGCCAGAAGTTTGCATCGAGCTTTTTTAATGACTGCCACTGTTCGTGTTAGTTAATCGGGGGTTTCTGAAATATGGACCCCACTGCATTTCATCTAAACCACCCAATGAAATTAAGACAGATATAGATTAGATTTTAGTATATTGACTCCTTATTCCGCCCTGTTAGTCCCAGAAAAGTCTCTTTTCCACCAAACCTCGTGTGTTTTTGAAATACCACTTACAAAATCAATCGAAATAAAGATATATTATGGAGTCGGATAAGATCTCCGCAACTAATGATAGACAAAAGAAAAAAAAACGCAAAGGGAAAACACCCTTAAAGAAGGCTGAGAGGTACTGCTACCAAATCATTGAATAAGGCGAATCAAAAATTCAACGTTAAAAGTGTATTCAAACAAAAAATATTATCTAAAAGGAAGCGTTTTAGCTACCCAGAATCTGATTTAAGAAACACGCAATAAATTCCGAATTTTATAAAATTTAACCTCCTTAGGAAAACAGCATACTTCATTATAACATCACGAATAAACTGGTAATATTTTTCCTTAGTTTGTATGTAAGGGAAGTTGAAATACTCGTATAGCCCATCAGTAGGATATATGATCAGTACTTGTATATTTTTGGCATCTTCCGACTATTCTGGCATACTTAAGAAGGTTCGATACCAATTTTGGAATGGAACAAAACTTCACATGAATTTATTAATGTAAAAAACTGAATTTAAATTGTAATTTAATAAATGTACGTTATCGATTTTAGACGTATAAAGTATAAAAGATAAGTCGTTTAAAAATAGTAGAATGTGGTTTTGCAATTCGTAATTTCTTGCGTGGGAAACAAGCCCGAGAAATATACTCACTTGTTAGCAGCGCTGTCATCGTCGTTGATGAAGTCTTCCAATTGGCTGAAGTCGAGGGACTCGTTGTCTATGCCTCCGACAAAGTCTCCACGGGCTGAGGAAGAGAGAAAGAGAGCATGAGGCGAAGGTAAGAGACTTTTTCCGGAAATGTGGCTGCAAATCGTGAGTTATAACTAAGAATGATCTCTGTTCCGTCTATGCTTCAAATCGCTAATTCACTTGCAGAAATTGTTTCTTCTCTCCCCAATATCCGGGACCGGAATTTTCGGATCTTTGATCAGATAAAATCTCATTCCTTACGGGCTATTTCGATGTCAAAAATTTTCCTGATAAAGAATGCATTAACTCTCGCAAGAATAGATTAATATCTAAATTCTATACACGGAGATGGGATCTTCACCTTGTAATAATTTACACATTTTTCACCTTGTAAAATCATTAAGATAGAAAAATTGATGGTGGAGGTATAGCTTTCTCTTTATTACCATTTTCCATTCCATTTTTTTACGGCGCTATCCGAGACTTCGAAAGGATAGCTAGCACGAACGATATTAAATGTAATCAACTTGATAATATTGCAGTAATCTGAGTGTAGTCAGAACTTTTTCTGTTTCATAGTGAAAATTTACTCTTATCACCACTACACCAAATGTGAACTACCAAACAACTTTGAAATTTTCACTGCGCTCCTTCAGACAGGAAGAAAATGTATGCAGTTTATTTATACATTCATTTGTTTAAATAATAAAAATAACATTTTTTTAACTTTTAAGTCCTAGAAGAGGCACATCTATGATGAATTTCACTTAGAAATCTTGAACACTTTCCGACTATGTCACTTCATTTAAGGAGAGATTCGTAATAACGGATCTGCGTATAAAATAGTGTAATTACTATAATTTATCATTATTTATCTCATACTCTACTCAATGCAAGAGTGAGTTTTGAAATATAATGTAATTATGTAATAAGGAAATGATTCAATTGATTTCTAACAACCACTGTCAGGCGTGTATTGCTTTCGTTTTCATTTACAATTGAGTAAATACAAGGTGTTTTTATACCATACTCTAATACACATATTTATTTGTAAACGTTACCGTGGAGACATTGTTTAATATCAAACGCCAGATAAAACAAAATTGAGCATTGTTACGCTCCCAGTCTTTTACTTTCTTTATTTAAAATTAAATAATTCCGGGAGATAAATCATTCTATTTCTAGGAACTAAATTGGGTTTACTTCTAAAGGACAAAATTTGCACGCAAAACCTCTTCCTTTTGTCTGGTAATGAGAAGAGAGAGAGGCATTGGATGAGATTATTTCAGTCGAGAGAGTTTCCATTAATGTGGAATTGGCTTCGATCCAGAGATAGGCGTGGTCGTTCGATCACGACGCTCTGTAAACACACGTCCTCTATTTCTCTCGAGCCCAATCCTAGAAACCCTCTCACTTCACCCTTTACATGAATCACTCTCGATCCATTATCTTGGATCTTTGAATTCATTTCTTCCTTATAGCGATTCTCCTGGAATGTTCGAGTCTCGAAAGAACTCCGATGAGCAGGATGACGCAGCCGTTTCCACCACCAGTTCGGAATCTGCGGAGAAAATTTCCAACGGAAGCGAATTGTTTTTGTCTCAATGAAATGCATTGGCCTAGAATTCTCTATTCGTGAACAAGCTACTAATTGGTTGTAATTCATCTGTCGGTCTTACTGCAGTAATAGGCAGCAGGAATAGATAACTTAATTAGAAACGACAGAGAATGGATGGAATCAGAGAGATAGGCGAGGTATGTAGGGTATTGTAGGCCGATTAAAAACGCTTAACAGGATGATAAAGGCTTGTGAAATTGATACAGTGGAAAAGTGATTAACTTGGCAGCAAATTCGAAAAAAAACGAGGTTTGAATAAAAAGTATCGCTAATTTTCTCTTTTTAGAGGGGATTGAGTATTCCATATCGAAATCATTCATTTCTGATGCAATAGAATTGTCGATTCCCGTCGAATTATATTTCTCATTTCATTTCCTTTATTTGTGACATTCCGTTTTCTTCCATATGCCCCGAAAGTTGTTAATATCAACTCTCAATATCCAACAGAGCAAATTGTGAACGAATACATGCACGAATTAAATGGAAAAACTAAAACCCTTCAAAAACTTCCACAGACGGGTAATGTTTCCTCTCTCAAAAAGTCTTCTACATTCACATAAACATGAAAATGCACCTATCCAGTGATACAGATTCTGAAATAATGCGCGATAAGTTAGCGGAAATAATCTCTGAAACTCTCGAAAAACTAATTGAAGGTCAAGGTCGGCATATAGGGAAAATCAACCGAGATAAATATGATTTATGCATTTTTGTAACGTTTTCGGAGGAAAGGTATCCTTAGGAAATATGGGAGGTAGGAAATATTTGGAAGATAGAGCCCAGATTTTCATAGCGTTCCAACCATCACTGGCCATAACAGGCCAACCTCGGTCGATTCAAACACGAAGATTTAAATTCATACCCGTTACGTTGCTAAAGAATGTTATGTGAGTTGCGATTACCAAAAAATGGCTGTAATTATATTCATCATTAAAATAAGAAACAAAAGATTATGTAATTTTCGTGATCGGTAGTAAGGATGAGTGCACGGCACATTCAATCAAGATCTACATTAAAGTAAACCTAACTAGTATAAATAGTCATTCCGGTAAACAACGAGCGCGGTCTTCGAGAGGCGACGACCAAGCGTTACAAGGAAATAATTGCCAAAACAGATTGTTACTTCTGGTCGTTCTTTCCGAATAGCATCAGAGAATCTACTCGTAATAGGGTAGATTAGGTAAGGTGTTAATAAACCTCCTGCCATACGCCACTGGCGGCTTGCGGGGTACAAATATAAATCTACATAATGTCATTCCGAGATTTCCACTACATACTCTGCATCACAAAGTGAAAGTCTTCACAGAAATCTTTGCCATACATTTTCACAAATCATTGATTTTTTACCAAGCAAATTTCAGAGAACATTCGAAGATATTCGAGAGAATGACCTTTGGATTGAACGGGGTCGGAAAAAATTTTCTTCAGATGCGTGAAAACGTAACATGAATATTTTTTATGTTCTCATAGATCAATAGATCAATAAATAACTACTTTTTAACAACTAATTTGTAAAAATGCTTTGTGTCATACTTTTATTTTGTATTACACTATTGCTTTGTATAATACTTTTACTGTATATCATGCTATTATTTTATATTATACTATTACTTTGTATCATGCCATTACTTTGTATTGATACTGATATAGTTTGTATTTAATCTTATAGTTTGCGAAACCAGCTTCAGGTTTTGAAGAACGAGAAGATACGAAGAGGTGATGATTGAGATAGACGTAGCAATAATGTCATATAACCACTATATGTGTTATTGCATTTATGTCTATACACTACCAACACCCGCCAAATGGCACGCACAAAAATAACCACTGTTAAAGGGAATATATTTTCGAATCACACGATTTCCCTAGAGACTGTTCCTTTTGGTAATATATGGACACTTCGAGGAAAGACGTCGGAAACAGTCGAACCTTTCTCCGCAGTTGAAGGGAAATACGGTAAGGCTCGTGGTGTTGCATTTGAAGCGGAAATGCAGCGTAAGAAAGTGAAGGGCACACACATTTGCCTGCGTGCCCACTGCGTTCACGGGCGGTCGACATCCAGAAGGTTTTTGATAGGCGAGCGAACAGGGAGAGGAAGTGCGTCCGGAGACGTGTCTCTCCGGGATGTTAATTACCGGGATGAATGTCAGCGTGAGGGCAGGTGCAAAGGGAAGAATGGAGGGAAACAGAGTTGGAAGGGGGAATGATTTAGGGGAAAAGGTCAAGTCGAAAAGAAGAGGCACTTGATTATTCAAATTTGTGCTCTTAAAAGAACGAAAATACTGTGATTGTCAAGCTGGCTCGGGAAGTCGGTTGACAGAAAGTGTATGCGGATCAGAAAATTCATGATTTTAAGTGGATACTGCTATACCTGGATTAAGGGGTGCCATTTTGAAAGACGGACGTTAGTTTTCGAAGAGTTGGGTTATCCCTAAGTTTTTAGCATGTGAGTATAAAATGGGTAGATAAAGGATTCAAGCCTTTCCATTGGTAAAACGATTGAATACCGAACAAATGGCTGAATTATATTCACTATTAAAATGAGAAAGGAGATTATGTAACTTTCGCGATTGGTAGCAAGGAGCAATGTTTGAAATGCTTCTGCTGGGCGAAGTTTAAGAAAAACCGGAAATTGAATCTTCGATGTGCAAAAAATTTACTTACAATAAAACAGCCAAAAAACCAACTCAAAAATTTTCATCTTCTAACATATGACTACGAGAAGGGTTTGATCTTGTAGCTAGAGCGCGTACAACGCAGAGCGGCTCGTTTCGATTTCAGTGTATCAGGAATTATCAAAACCTTCGGCTGGGAAGCTCTTAAGGGTAGAAGAACCGAGTACAGGCACAATCTCTTCCAGAAATTTTGTTTCCTTTCCAAAAAAGTACTGATTTATTCGACGAAATACGCGGTATAATGATTCCCGTACTCAGTAAGCGCGATTTCCGAGACAAGGCAACAAAAATGTTTTGCGAGATTTTAGAACGGATAGCTAATATTGGTCTCTTTTCCCTGATAGTATTAGAAATACCAATGAAATAGTACATTAATAGGTTTGGATTTTTCACGTCTTCTGCCATACGGCGGCTTGCGGGGTACTAATGTAAATGTATCGGTCTTATTCAAGTCACGACTGACTCTCCATTATAAAGTTGTGTACGCAACAGAGCTTGTTTAAAAATCATTACGAAACTAGCATGTACATATAATATTCATTTATTGATATGCCGAATGGATAAATTTATGTAGAATTTAAGGACATTAAAATGAGTTTAATCCGCATTTTTGGCATGTGGTAAGGTTGTGGAAAATCGCGCCTTGGATATCGACGTTTTAGGTTAAAGACTTCAATTTTGGAACGGATTAACGTCGTTAACCAAGGCACCATCGTATTAAAGAAAAGGCTGTAAGTACTATGAATAGTTCTTGTAAATAACTTATTCGGTAGACAAAATTAAGATACATAAAAGGTTGTTGTTGATACTCATCACCAAGAATGGATCACACAGGTTGACTGCAATAAATGAAGGATGCAATTGGTCGTGACTTCAAAATGTTCACGAGCTCTCGGAAATTTCCGCCCGTGCGTGTGCCTCTATACTACTTAATAGTCAGTCATCCATAATCCGATATAATATTCAAAGGGATCGCCGACGCATGCCGAATACCGGCACGGTTCCTGACGGCATGTGCTTGGACGACACGGGCGAGTTATTTTCTCCAAGAGCTCATCGGAGTCGTCATCAAAATATTCGCTCGTGGGACCGATTATTCAGCAGAAAATAAAACTAATAGAGAAACTTGGGCTGTAGTAATTGAAAGCACTGAAGTGTAATATGCAGGAGTCTGAATAGTACTCAGCACAGTATGGAGGTCGGCTTGCGCCTCAAACCTTCCAACAGTAGCTATTAAAAGCTTTGGAGAGGAAATGAGGCTTACTAGGCAATATGAGGAGTGAGAATTTCCTTTTGTTTCCTCACTGAGATAGAATGCTATGAGTGGAGAACATTCACGTAAGCGCAGTACCCTACGCTTCCTACTTTCCATCATAAGGATAAACTCCAGAAAGTAACGCCAGAAACCGCGTTATTACCTATTAGTTAATAACACTTTCACTCTATTCAACGAGGAGTGAGAAAAAAATTCCATTCAAACTTCAAAAGCTTTCATATCATTGCAGCCATGAGCAAGACTGAGACAAAAGTAAATAAAGATCTATTCTGTACCATAATGCTAAGTCGATGTAATGGATTAAATGAAAATAATACTGGAAACGAACCATACATGAAAATATAAGAGGGATGATATATTTACAGGGGTGAAAGGAGGAAAATGTAACTATAACGGAAATGTTTCTGAATTCTTCTTTCTTTCGCATTATGCCGGTTCAATTAATGAAGTGACTACAAAAGTATATCGTAAAAATGTATCACCCAACAAAACGTTGGGTATTGGGTTGGGTATGCTATGAGTAATTTCATTGATTTGATCCTGCCCCTTGGTTAGTCAATTTTTTAATCGCGAATGATTACTCATGAAGGGAAAGAAACGGAAACGAACCATACTCTGTACAACTGGTCTTTAAACACGATAAGGGTGATGGCTTCTTTCATTGCAATTGATTTGGCCTTCTTGGAGTTGCAAGGAAAGGAAAGGACAATATTACGAGATGTAAGCCTAAAAAATGTCAATGGATAGACGGACCGACGGATAATCTCATATCGCCTACACGGTAGTCCAAAAGTCATGCGAGAGAGCATAGTAAAATACAAGGGAAAAGGAGAATCCGGGTTCTAGTACCGGGGTGTGATTATGTATTTTTGTAACTAGTGACATCTCCGAAATTCGCTTCTACCTTTCGATCATCCTTCAGATTTCCATTTAATGACTTTCCGCTACTCCTGGAAATATTCTTTGTAATTCCCTGCCACTGTATGGTCAAAAGCATATCAGACGACTAAGAATGCCAAGCCATTGCCTTCTGGAGTCAGTGAGATATATCTATCAATACTTTCCTGACAAATTTACCTCAATTGGTTCCTTCCGTCAATAAAGTATGACGTTCTACGTTACACATGATTTCCATATTGAGAACACAAAAGAGTTTGAGTTTTCTGAATGAGATCAATACGGTATCCATATCCCTACTTGCTATGCCAGGACATCCGTTGGCCCACAAAGGCAAACTGTCCATCAACTACGCCCTCGCTTCGCGCACCGGTAGCCGTTGTAAACCGGTGTGACCGCATCAGCTGCTTGGCGCATTTACTCCACTACACGGATCATTTACCGGTGTAACGCTGAGGTAAAAAAATATAACCATTCCATTTAAAAAGGGGCAATTTGCGATCAGAAGGCCACTTTATTCTGGGAGGTTCTAATCCCCCGAGATGGACGCTTTGCCCGGTTTGTTTGGGTCTGCACTTCCGCTTCCGCCACGGGAGAAGAGGAGGGAAGGGTTGATGTGTGGGGCGGTTTAAAGAGAACCTTGGACATTCATCACCGGCGCGGAGAAGGAGGAATGGGGGTGAGATTAATAGGCGTCGGGAAGTAGGGGGGAGAACGACGTGCTGTTGATTTCTCATCACGAGGGACTTTGCAAATGAGCGGTACACACGCAGGGTGCGTAAATGCGTCGACGAAGGGTAGCGACGACAAGCAATAAAATCCATTGACGTATTTGGGAATCGCGGTGCTTATCAGATATTCCTGATTTTGGTTAACTTTAGATATATTGACGAGTTAGATTCGGAGGGAACCATATTGATGGGAACAATGAAATCGCGCGTAAATTGCGACTTTTTATAAGTGCCTAAGGGAAACTTTTCCGCCACCAACAGCACGAAATGACGTACCTAGGAACGAGAGAAGATCTACAAAGTATTGGCGCAGAAGTAACAGCAACTTCTGGAAATAGCAATATACTTAGTGTGCTACACAAAATCTTCGTCTTTAATTTACTCAAGTTATATTACGGCAATTTTCTATGTAATGGAAGGCAATTTTCTAAACTAGGTTTTTTTAAAACCCTCATAACACTTCCTTTTTGTTTTTGGTCTGCTTTGCCTTTCATAATGGCAGTCATATTTTGCTCACTAAAGCCTCTATTTTATATGGCATCATTTTCTGGTCAATTAATCCTAGCTTTGTTTCCCCAGCAGTCTACGCAGCTATATTTGCTCCGGTCGAATCAAACGCAAGATGTTTCCAAGAACCGGCTCCTTTACAAGTTTAAGCTTTTATGATTAAAAGCAAGCTTTTATTCTCGATCGCATCTTTAAATGAAATTTTCAGCTTTCTCAGCGAACCGGCAAAGTATAAATTTCCCCATAGGATGAAACTTCTTAATTTTCGGATGGATCTGACTTGAATTTAAGAAAAGTGGCGCGGTCAGCGATCAGCAAATATTTGATTGATACTGAGTTTTCCATGAGGATATATGACAGCAGCTGTCGGGTAAGAGGCATTCAATGGAATAAGTAAATAAATATCTGATGATGGACCTTGATGATGGACATAGCTGTCTGCTGTAGCAAAACCAGTCGTTTCCAATCTTTATTGAGGTATTCGGCAATACACAAGTGGAATCGGATAATTCGACCTTTTGATGTGTCACTTCACTAAATCACCACAATACTCTATAGTGTTGTGTACAGAGTACTACATAAAGAGAAATACTACATATATACCTTGAGTACACTTTGTGAAAACTTGCCGAGAGACTTTTATAACATTTATAATATTTCCTTATCCTGAGCAAAACAAAGAAAAGAATGGTCCTTGAAAAACAGAAAAGAACATGAAGGAAAGAATAAGAGAAATCCTGAGTATAGAAAAGATATATAAATAGTTCGAGAGAGGAAGATTAAGATGGTTCGGTCACATGAAGCGAATTGAAGAAATTGTCGAGAAGAGTGTTTGAAGAGAGGGAAAAAGGCCAAGGGGAAGACCAAGAGGAAGGTGTAAGGAGATGATTAATAGAAGGTACCGGTAGAAGAGTGGAAGGTGTAGTAAAAGTTTGGAATAAATTGTAGTGGGAAGATAGAACTAACATGCAGCCTACCCTCACAGAGTCGGGAAATAAAGGAATCAGGGTAATGAATAAAACTTCCTGTGTCTAAAAGAGTTGCTCTGCAGTAGGATTTTGTTGCGTTCACATAAAGTCGAACTATTTAAAATATGTATGACAGCAGACATAAATGCAGTATGTATCCATATTCAAGTTTTCAAAGAGTAACATTAGAAATCTTTGTCACCAGTGTAATAAAAATTTTGGACGATAAAAAATTAATTAGGCTATGCTATTCTTAGATGACGAAATCTTTTAATGTTTCCTCAATAAACATCGCTGGAATCAAATAAGTCCAAAACCAATAAAGAGAAATACTACATATTATCCCTCTACAAATTTCGTTTCTAAAGTTTCTCCGCATCAAATCAAATTTGAAAGTACTTTATACAAGCAATACATGTGGTACTATTATTGTAGCAACTACGATGCATTTTCAATTTAATTTTGTAGGCTCTTCCACGAAGTACGGCTGAAAGATATTGGTCATATATTCCCTCCCTACGCGGAGATTAAAAGGAACCAGCCGACTTTTCACAGTCATGCATCTCACTTTTCCCTGTTCCAAGACCATTTCCCCATTTATACATTATTTACCATTATACATGAGAAGTAATATCAAGAGTCCCAGTTTACAGTACATTCAAAGAAAGAGTTTGTCACCCAATGCTTTTGGAATAATCGATTCAATAGAACAGATTGATGAAGAATGATAAAATGATTAAGTATTTAGTTAGTATTAGTGATAGTATTATTGTTGATTGTGCTTCGACTGCTAAGGTCATTTCGCACATGTAAGCCCCCATCGTGAATCGAACCCGGGACCGCTTCCACCAAAGGAAAACGCGCAACCGCTTGGCTTTTCGGGTGCCCATTTATAATTGTAAAACCTACATGGAAGCTTAAAGGATTGGAAAATAAGTAATAAAAAGTAAGATTGAGATTGTAACGTGCAAATACGTTAGAAACACTCCCAAGTCGTTTTCTTGCATTTATGGATTAATCAAACCAATCTTTGGGGATGAGGTCAGACTTTGCAAAGCGATACTAGTTCCGAGCAAAAACTCTTCGAAAACATACGCTAAAAGCTTTCCAGTAGCCTTTCGCGGGGAAATTTTGAAAATTATCGGAAAAAAATCTCAATTTCTGTCGAACTACGAAAAAAAAACGGACCGCAAAGAACCGGAGACTTCAACGCCCGCAAGCACCGCAGAAATCCATTGCCGACGGACACTCACTTGGATTGGACACCGACTTAGTGTCGCTCTTGCGCGATTGCTTTCACCCGATGAGTGGTGGCCAAGCGCCAGAACAATAGGCGGAGGTTGAGGCAGTGGGAGGACGGAGCAGCGTGGCCACTGAGGCGGCTAAACGATACACGCTTTCGACGGCTATCGCTCACTCCACGCTCGCATTCTCGCTCGTGAAAAAAACCGTTCCGAAAACAGATGACACTCGCCACATCTGCCCGTAGCCACCGCCCCCTCCTCTTACCACCCTTTTGGAAGTTCCTCGATAAAATTCACGCGTTGCTGCCTTCACCTGACCAAACAATCGAAAACTAAATTTCCGAACAGCTCTTTTTTTTAGTGCTTCTCGCGGTCGGACAGGCAGTTGAGGTAGGGACCTACTATGTGTATGTATATCATCATCGCCACGCGGACTGGTTTTTCGCTCAGAGCTACACGAAGCTCTCTCCACATATTCTGCCGTCCTCTCGTGGTTCTGACAACTCTCCTTACTCTTCAAAAAGCTCCTCTGTTATCTGATATCTTTTCCGACCCATTGCTCTCGTACCCCACAACTTTCACGTCCTCCGTCGTGCATTCCCTCCTCTGATGATGCATCACGCTGTTCGCTTTTCTCTTTCTTATCGTTCCAATAAATATCCTTCGATCAAATTTATTTTCGACCGCCAAAATTTCCGAATTCTTCCACGCGTTAATGAATTAAATTGAATAGCTCCGTGAAATTGAAAATAAATCCATTTTTTAATGTTTCTATTCTTACATTAAAGAAATTTATTGGAAGAAATTATCAACTTTTTCTAACTCCAGATAATTAATCTGTCTGTAAAGTATCCAGAAGGCCGGTTGCAGTCTCAACCCCTCTATCATCAAGTGCGAAGAGCAAGGAGAGGGAAGTAAGGCTTTCCAGGCAAGATGAGGAATGAGGTACTTTGCCCTTCCTTTCCTTACTGAGCCAGAATGCTACAAGAAGAACAAGCTCACGTTGGTGAAGCACAATGATTCTACGAATAACACTTTTCGTAACATCGCATAAGGAGAAACCTTAATTAACCATTATTCAGCATAAGTCATACCTCTGTAGCTTTTATATCACAGCTATGAACAAACCTGTGACAAAGGTACATTTTTCTCTATCCTGCACCAAAAGGCAAATGAAATATATTTCATTCATCACGATATGGTAGCAGGACCAGATAACCAATGAGAATGGAATATAACGATGACATTTTTCGAGTGATTCCGAAGTACTTTGAAATGAAATGCATGAAAGAGTAGGGTGCAGAAATAAGAGGTATCGATGTTTGTAAGATTGGAACTTCGAAATATTCAAGAAAATTCCGAAGAGTTAATTGCATTTCACTTGTTTTATCAAGGGAAAATTTTTCTTTGGTATTTCAGTTTCAATTGTGACCACCGTTATCCACTGTAAAATAAACATCTAAAATTTCGAAAAGCTTAGATTGGCATTCGGCCTATGAAAAAACATGCCAGGGAATTACATAAACATATGTGTAGTAAACTTGAAAAAATGTTCATCTTGAAACCTGATGCTTATGAACTGACTTGAGGGATAAATTGCAGGTGGTATTCCATCAACTTTTCATTTCATTCCAACTTTATAGCTCTGGCTTATACCGCACTTGGAGACCAAGAATCAAGCTAGGAATGAAGTTATGAAAGAAAAAAATCACCACTTAATTGTGTTAACGTCATTGTAAGGTTTCTACGAGGGTCTACATAAAAAACTACGTATGATTGAATAAACAGAGGGATGAGCCAAAAGACATCGCGGTGATAATCTCCCCTGATAAGGATGCCCTTGTCAGCGGGAATCTAGCATGACAGACTAAGGGTGAGATGGTATTCTCAGATTAAGAGAATGATGGATGGATGCGTGGTTGGTTGGCGCAGCATAAATTATGTTAGAAGGCAGTGCATCCAGCAGTTTGCCGAGATAATGGGCCTCATCTAAGTAAATCACGACTTCAATAACAAAATCTGTCAACAAAAGCTTTTGCTATGATATTTAATTTTTTTATCAGCTTCGCGACTCGTAGTTGTGAGAACAGGGCCGGTAGATGGTATATTGAAAAATATAGAATATCGAAGAATATAGAATATCGAAGAATATTGCAGTCGTAGGACGAAACCTAATGATATCGTAAGCTCCAATATTTATCGGTAACTTCCTTCCAGGGCTTCCGGATTATGAAATATTATTGATAGCTGTTGAGAATGCGGATAGTTTTGCAAAACAGACGGAGAACCTTCATAGTTATTTCAACTTCTAATCATTTTGGTAGGATTTAGGTTAGATTTAAGGCGATGAAACACAAAGAATCAAGATGATGAAGCATTTGAACAATAGTTATTGATTCCTTTCTTCGGGTTTAAGTTATTGTTTCAACATGGTTTAAAAAAAATTACGGGAGTGGATGCAGAAGGCCTTTTCATCGTTCCCCCTCTCGTTGAACCCCGGTTATCGTTTTAAGAAATTTAGTAAGATTTTGTGAGGAACTCAACGATTTCAGTAGTAAAGGAGAGTCCTTGATTTGGATATTAACAGTATTCCCAATATAAAATTACTAGATCAAATTCGATACTTTTTATTCCCTTTTATCGGCTTATCGGATTTTATTTCCAGATGAAATATTTTTCGTTTGTCTTTTGGTACAGAATAGAGAAAAATGTATCTTTTATTTACTTTTGTCTCACATCAGTTTTGCTCATGGCTGTGATGATATGAAAGCTACTGAGGTATGAGTGATGCGTAATAACGGTATTGATTAAGGTCTATTCTTTCTAAATGCTATGAAAAGTGTGAGTCATTGTGCTTCACTAACGTGGGCTTGTTCTGCTTATAGTATTCCAGCTCAGTGAGGAAAGCAATGGCAAACTACCTCACTCCTCATTTTGCCTAATCGCCTCAGCCCCCTCTCCAAAGCTTTTCGTTGCTTATGGTGGAGGGATGAGGTTCAAACCAGTCTTCGGGCTGAAGACTCAACAGACACATCAAAGTTATTTAGAGTATAAATAGCTTAAATAGCTGGAAAATAATAAACGAGTGTATCAGGAACATTAGACACAGCGGTGCAGGAAATTAAAAAAGACGGATAGTTCTGTGTCACAAGCGACATTTCGCAAAAGTGTTTTGGAGTTTTACACATGATCAAAATCAAGGCAACATATTCGGAACTGGATGAAACTGGACTAATTTAAACGAAGGGATTTCCAAACTTCCCTTCGTGATATACGCGTTAGATCGCCTTTATTTGGAGATTCAATTAGATAACGGAATACCGAGCCTCGTAATGACTTCTGCTGCAGCCATGGTAAAGTTCATGTTGAGACACTTCCATTCCTTTGCGTAAAACAAAAGCAGATGCTTCTCTAACGATATAAATTGATTGCATTACATATTTATATATGATTTATGAAATTAAAATACAAAATTAAATATGGGCCTTCTGTCTGAAATACCTTCAAGTCTAATTCGAAGAAGATTATTACTGATGTTTGCTAGTAATGCGTAAAAATATGACAACTGTTTTGAGCCTTATTACTGATAATAACTCTTTTTGAAGAGTAAAATTAGATCTGAGATGAGTTTTTTGCATTTCAATGTTACAAATAGTACACATCAACGAAATGGTTAGCTTTTAGGAGATTCTCTTTCGTATGAAATGTGGTTTAATGGTCAATTCCTGGAATGTTATATAAATTCTTGTTTCATTGTTGGAAGCTTCCAGAACAGAAGCAACGCGGAGGCGATTTGGATTTAGCTCGTTGCAGAAACAGATGAAAGCGAATGTCACTACAGCGTATTGCTGAATATCAAAATGTCCAGCTTATCCCGTAATTTATAAATTCGCCATATTATATTCACATGAGATAATATGTGTTAGAAATTATAATTATCAAACTATATAATATCTATTATATTGTAACTAGTAAACGCCCCCGTCAAGCATGACGGAACTTAATTTTGTTTAAAAATATATCTATTATCGTATGTATCTGGTCCTCTTAAGCACAAAAAAATTCGTCGTAAGATCATAATACCGTAACTCAATATATTACTTAGCATTATTTATAATATTTATTCTACTGTTTTCAAGTCATGAAAGCCTACTTTACGTAAATTTCTTATAACAATTATAAGAACTGATTATCCCCATGCACTTATATGGGATAATTCATGAAATCAACATTCAACAATGGCCTTAGTCGTCAAAGGGGTGGGTTGTTTATTTCCCAAAAAATTTACGAATTTTATGTCTATTTTACCGACGTTCTCGCAATTTCGAATTTATATGAATGATTCACGACTAAAATAAGATTCTATGATCATTTTCCTTTCTTTTGACACTTATCTCAATTTCGTAGGACCATTGTTTCTAATTTAATTTTGATAAAGAAACAACCTCTGCAAGTCATGAAAACGTAACTTTCGTAACGTTCATTTCTTACGGAAACACATTATGGGCTCCTGGGTTTGAACCCGGGCCTTTACAGATATGAGAATAGTTTTCCAGGGGGTTTCAAGCCGTTTCTGAGATAAATAGACATTTCCTTTATATATATATGATGCATTTTATGGTTATTATTCTATTATTGAATACTAAACTTTCCATTCAACTACCGTTGCCTTTTGCAAACTGTTCTCTTCATCAAGTCTATATTATCATGTATTTTATTCAATCATATCCTATTGTATGCGATATTTCATACTTTTTATTCTCTTCATTTGTTGTATTTTGTAATTTATATCTCATTATTTGTGATATTTTATGAGATTTGGTTCTATGACAATCTTCATTTTATCTTATAAAATAAAGAAAAAGGTTTGTATCATAATGAGTATATCCCTTAGAATAAATAAATAATTGCGAGACTATACCATGAAATTTAGATTGCAATTTATCTAAGGAAATTCAAAATAGCAGTTTTGTACCCAAATTTCTTACTGCAAAATAGAATAGCAATGATAAAAGTTGCTTTTCGAGAGGATAAAACATCGATCACGCTAAATAAAATTATATAAAGATTACTATTATGAAATATTTCATAATCAAGAAACTGCAGGATATCAAAAAACAAAATGTAGGAAGGTAGAGCTCTATATAAAGCAAACACCAAGAATTTCACCTTGTATTGTATAAAATTTAGTTTTTTAAAACCATTACACGTTAAAGATACTGAATGGTAAAGTCTCATCTAATTTTTGAGTGAAAATCATGAATATTCCAACTACCAAAGCATCCAAACAGGTAATATAATCATCCAAATAAGAATCTCCTAGGTGACCTGGAGAATAAACAAATGGACTTTCATACGCAAATCTCAAGGCTGAATAGCGATTGCAAAAGTAGAGAGAATAAAATCACACGCATGCGGATGAATAGCCAGAGAAAGTTAAGAAGCAATGTCAGGGTCATTGAGAACGATCACAGGTGAATGGATCAGGATGAAAACCACGTTTAGAAGTAAAAAATTAATCGCGAAACGATCTAGGAAATTACTTGTCAGGGTTTATAAATTTGATGATATAAATTTCTGCCGACTTCAGTACCGTTAATTCTGAATAGCTCTCGATGTATTTATTCGAAGTAATTTTTTTCGTAAAGTTCGAGAAAGGTGGGGGTATTACCTCTGATTCCTGTTATAAAGGAAAAATCCACCAAATTCGCAATTTCACGATATTTTCCTTCTCTTCGAACTAATTTGTCACTTTAAAAATAGTCCCAAAGAAAACAGGAAACGAATTTAAATTCTTGGACAAAAACGTACGAAGGTAATCACCATTCGGTGACTCACTTGTTATTTTTACGACTTAAACCGAGAGATTTTACTTCCTCATTTGACCAACTGCATTTACCCTACGTTGCATACGGTTTTTCGCAGAAATTCATGTCATGAATTATTGATCAGCTTCATTTGATCCAATATTCTTATTCTCGTCACGGCATTAACTTAATTTAACTGTTCTCTCAAACTGCTACTTATATATATTATATAGTAATAATATAGTTTATTAATCACGTGATAAACCATGTTTTTTAAACAATTCCAAAAATAATGAGTGGTCTTGTGAAGTTCTTCCGATTGGTTACGTTGTAAATCAAAATGTCTTCCTACTAGGAGCATGCTACACAAAATGTTCACAGGAATACATATAAAAATCTAACGTTATATGTATTTTATTACCAAAAGGGTGAAGCTAGTTTATCTTAAAACTGCTGCCAGATTCTGCTGAAAATGTTTATGAGGATCTCGCCATTGCTCTCAACCTCGCCTCGAGTTAATGTCTTCAATGTATTACAAATTCATATCTGATGTATGGGTAAAATTTAGCTGAAAATAAACGGAAACCGGGAACCAAAACTGAAGATGAACCACTTTCATTATTCCTCAAACATAAAAATATAGAAGGAAAGATTTCCATGTGTAACAGAGGCTTTTTGAAAAGCTAATATCCTATTTCTAATCATAGGATATCCTACAATAGAGTCCTGCGCCAAGAGACAATCATGAACGTGATTATTTTGGTAAAAACTGTAATTTCTGATATTGTCACGGGGAAAAGAGAGAGAGGCATACAGATTTTCGAGAAAATACAAAATTATGATTCCGAAAATTAAGCGAATAAGTGAAAACGAGATTTTAAAATGAGCAGAAATCTTCCAATAAAATATTTGCAAACCTTTTTGAAATTTGAACATTTAGAGAGGCGTGATCTTCGAATGTTTTTTACCAGGTGGACATAACCACGATGCTAATGGTAAAACCGTTTGTAACAGCCAGTAGATACTCAACGTAACCATCATACTCAATTTTTTTCTTATCTACTCACCCTTCAATTTCGGAACCATTGAAAGAAGATGCCAATCTTTAGAATAATAATTTCTGTACCAATTTCAAAATCTATAATCGCCCAATCAAGAAACTGATCCTATTGTGATTTTAACGTGATGCAACTGAAGATGCTACCTGTTTGCGACAAATTGCTTTTCACCGTTTCCTTTTTGCTTTCATTGCTCCCGTAATTCAGTATTATTTCACTCTACAGATGAGAAACACGATCACATTTCTTGAAAGCCATTAACCACTTACGTAGACAATTTAATTTCAATGGAATGTTTGCACTCTCTTGGCTCACATAGACCTTTTGATTAATGATTTCCTACCATGGAAGACATATACAACTTATGTAAACACACTCAACCCAAGAAAAAATAAAAACGACGTAACCGTGGATGGTTATAACAGTAACGCTGCGATGGTAATTACTGTGAGTAATGCTCCCAGGTTCTGAATCATCACAGACTGAACCCTGCCAACGATTTAAGCGGTGGAAAAATTTACCTTCGATTTAAATACGCCTCAAAGTGAACCCCTCCGCATGAATCGTATCGATTTCCGGCGCGTGGGCTCATGGGAAAAATTAGGTGTAATGAGGAAGGAACGGCGACCCTAGCGGAACACTTGCCGTTGATGGGCAATGCGTAATGATCAGGAGAGCGGCGGAGCGTGAAATTGCCTCTCGTCCTATGGGAAAAGCTGCGAAAGACCAAAGCGGAAGAAAAAAGCGAAGATCGAAGGCCGCGTGCATACCCTCCCTCCTCATTTCCCCACTGAAAATAAAGGAACGAAAGTTTCACGGCCACTAATGTGAGCTAATTTCTGCTCTTACGCTATTTTTTCCGCGCTCGCCAATTGCTTCATGTTCGTCGCCAGTAACCTCAACGCAGACGGCGGAATTTGCCGCTGATTTTCACATTTTTCAGTCTTAACCGAGTTAGAAGCTAGGAGGGAGGGAGGGATTGCACAAATCAAACTGAATTCAAAAGGAAAAAGAAAAACATTGGAAATATTGGCGACCCTCTGACCAAGATGGCTGATTGAAAACAGTGTCAGCGCTTACATGGATGAAGTGGGAGAACCCGCAAATAATCTTAGCAAAAGATTTTTTTAGATGCACAGTTTTGAATGAAAGAGAATGATTATTCATCATCATCATTCTGTTCTTATCGACTCAGACAGGGTCTGCGGACCAGCGACCGCCTTCTAGTTCTATCCACCTACCGCAACTCATTCCATAACTTTTCTGTATATTTCTCTCTTCTACTAATGTCTTTTAACAAAATCACATCCTCCCACATTCCTGTTGGTCTTCCTCTTAACATTTTTCCTTTTCTTCAACCGCTCTTCTTGGCAGTTGTGTTCCTTCCATTAGCATTAGCATTCCTTGTTGTGTAGCATAACAACATTCAAACATTAAAATCCATGAGTAAAATTATAGAATAGCAGGAAAAATTCTCGAAATATTCATATTCCATAATTTTAAAATTGAGGTTTTTATATTTCCATTATTTATATGGTAAAAAGTATCACAATTTGACCATTAAAATCTTCTAACGGAACCTAAAGGTTGATTTTTTCATTGCGTTGCCAAAGAAACGCGCAAAATAACTTTATCAATTTTGTAACCTTGTTAGTTTATCGATCGTTAGGTTTTCTTTTCAGGGAGTTTTAGAAGTACAAGAGTTAATACAATGTTTCAGGGCACAAATATATTCAATGTTACTGGTTACTGCTACCATTTTAAAGGATTAATACAAACTGTGTTTAGAAGTCTAGCTGACATTTCATCGCCTTGAAAGGTAAACAACTGAGTAAGATTTAAACGAGTACCTATGTCCAAGCCATAGCCGTCGCACATTACAGACCTTAACATGTTGTTGAGGATATGGGGGATACAATATACTTTGTGGGTATGTAAAATAAACAAAGACTGCTCTCTTTCGTATATGCAGTGTTTTCCCAAAATGCAACCCATTAATAAATACGAAATTATTATTATCATAGCGATTTCGAGATGTTTCTCAATAGTTTCTATAGCAGTAGTATTGTTAAAAGTGCTTTGACAGCTGAGTTCATTTCGCTCGATTTTTCCGCCCCCACCGGGAATCGAACTCGGGATCGCTTTCGAACGCGTTGCCTACTTGGCTATCCGGGAGCTCAATAGTTTTCAAGAATTGCAGGTGGATTAATCCAAACGTAGCTATAAGTAAGCAGAAACATGTATTTTTATGTGGGATGCATACCTTCTTTAAACATTTTATTAAATATGCAAGGAAAGGAGTTTACATGGGCTACTGATTCAGTTTACGAAGTCTCAAATCTGAATTTCCCAAGAGAGATCGTCTAAGGAGATCATTGCTACGTCCTTATAACGACCATGTTCTGTGGAAAGATGACGAATTGCAATGAAGGCAAAACCGACAACCTTGGACAGCTTCAACGCCAATGCAACTGGCGTAGTAGCGAATGTAGCCACCGTCCTTTTCTGGATCCCATTGTATCATACCCGTGGGAATCAAAATTAATCTCCCTTCTGTAGATCACCTGTGGGTAAAACAAAGGCCTCCGCATGTTAGGTGGAAGCGGCGTTTTTTTCGAAGGAGTTAATGGAGACGAGGGTGGTAGAAATGGAAGAACAAAGCTCATGCGAGGGGAAATTCGGTTGGGAGGTTAAGGGCGTGGGCGAGGAGAGGGGCGTGATGTGACAGGGTTTCAGACAAGTGCGCTTGCGTGCCGGAAAAGGGTATTGCGCGTGCCCTATTCGACCAAATGAGGGAATCGCGCCCTCCTATTGGCTGCCAACTGCGGCATGGTTCAGACCAATCAAATTGGACGCCTAAAGATCTTGATATCGCGACGCCTGCGTAAGGGTTCAGCGTCCCGGCGCTCTGCGATGGCGGTGGACGATGGGGGAAGTGACGAAAGACAACTCTTATTGGCTGAATGGGGAACTGCGACGTTTACAAAGACGATTTTAATAAATGGTGTGGTAATAAAGGGATTGTCATTAGGAAGGATTAAATGTTCGTATGTATGAACTGAATAGTTATTTCAAGTCTTAAATCACAGGTGACCAAGATTTTACCTCTGGTTAATCAGAAGTTAAAGAAAAGAAAATTTATTGCCATAGAAACATGAATTTTTGTAGCTTTACTATTTACTATTGTATCAATTGACAAATCAATTCTTCTCAATCCTTCATGTTGCCAAGGGGAACGAAACTTCGGCCCGAATTAATTTCTCCAGAAATAATTCTCCATTTTGAGATTAAGTTATGTTTTTATGCATATATTTCTGATTCCACTTTTAAAGGCAATTCTTTAGCTGACAAAACAGGTAGTTAACCTCGAGTATGCGTGTAGTGTATGGGATCCTGCCGATAAGTGTTGCATTCGGGAATTAGAAAAGGTGCAGCAGATGGCGATTTGCTTTATGAACAATTTCTACGATAAATCAGTGAGCGTTACACAGATGCTTCAGGACGCAGGATGGGAATCTTTACAAGTCGGAAAATTTAAACAAAGGATAAGTTCAGAGAAAGTACGTTTCGAGATGATGTAGCCGATATAATATGTCCAACATGTTACATAGACCGTTCTGAAACTGCGAGGAAGACCAGGGAAATAGGTGCTAGAACGATTCGATTCAAGAATTCATTTTTTCCGCGAACGATACGCGAAATTAATCGATTAGCGATATAGAGTCATGGTACATGCACCCCCTGCCACACGCCGAAAGGCGGGTTGCAGGGTAGTTACGTAGACATAACTTGATAGTCACTCAATGTGAAGGATAAGATCCGTTTGGAGTGAATGCGTTTTTAGTAATGGGCTAAATTCGTTTCTAAATATTACTCACATAACCTGTACAAATTTAATTAGATGCTTGTGAATTCCAAAATTGGCGCCGACAAACTTAATTAATCGATAAAGATTCGTTAAACTGAGAATTATCTCGGTATCATGATCACACACTCAAATTGTAGGTTATGTAAGTCGAAAAACGTCTAATTTCTAAAATGAATTTTGGCATGAAAGAAAAGTTATCTGTGACTGCCCACCTAATGATGGAAAAACGGCAGAGTGATTAGACAAATTGCTTCGCGACAAGGACAAAACCTAGGTGAACGAGGGCGCCAAGAAGGTAAAAGTTTTCCGCTTCTATAATCATGAAAACTTATCAGACTGTGGAATAACATATAAAATGTGAATACTGAAAATGTGAAGTAATGACGCAGAGATGGATATTACATTAATTAACGTTAAGTCTAAATTATAAATTCTTATCCCTTAATAACAGAGGCGGGTTTATAATTAAGCGCATTGAGGATTTCATCCAAGTAAGAGCCTCGACCCAAAGAAGAAGGTGTAGATTTAATTTACATGTAACATAATTAAGACTTCCGAAGGTAATGCAAAACCATTCCATAGCTAATTGAAATTGATATAGATTATTATCATTACTTCACCAATATTTCATTAACCATAAAACAGGGTAGCAATTTGACTTTTTATCGAGGTTATTTCCTTTTAGTGTAGTATTATTGTTGAAAGTGCTTCGACAGCTGAGGTCACTTCGCACGTAGGCTCACACCGGGAATCAACCCCGGTACCGCTTTCACCGAAGTCGATCGTGTTGCCCACTTGGATATCCGGGAGCCCTATTTCTGTGTAAAAACAAGATAAATATGATACCTTTTCATCTTGTCCTCGCTAAAGGAATCCTCGATCTTGGGTGTTTACACGTCCTGCCTTTGATGTTCTACGTACAACTTCTACAGATTTCAATCTGAGTTCATTATAGCTAATCCCCTCATAAGATAAGTATAATTTAAAACGTTTTAGGGTTTTGTCACAAGATATCGCTACTCAAATAATTTAAGTTTGGTTGAAAGTCCAAATTTAGGAATCGTTAGAAGAGTATGAGTACTTTATAAACAAGGAAAGCACTGTACAAAAGAGGAAAATGTTCAGTGTTTTACAAATACTACAAGATTTCTCACTCATTTGATACCTTTCAATGACAAAGCCATTTTCCCGAATATCTTCGGAAATTCTTACCATCTATCACCTATATATAAAGCATGCGACACGTATAGGACTGTTAATAATCTTATAAATAAATTTAAAGATATTTAACTGTTCCATTAGCATTGGATATTAATTTTTGTTTATTTAAATGGAACCGATCATACGCGCTACTTATATTTTCGAGCTTTGATATATTCAGCGCGTTAAGGATCGCTCATTACCTTCTCTTACTGAAAATATAAATAATTTCAAAAATTTATCGAGCATTATTTCTTTACATCAGCATAGAGGATCGAAATATGTTGACGTAGTAGTAGTAATGTTAAAAGTGCTTCATTGACAGTTAAGGTCAATTCGCACGTAGCCCCCCACCGGGAATCGAACCCGGGACCAATTTCACCGAAGTCGAACGCGTTGCCCACTCGGCTACCCGGGAGCCCAGATTAAGTTCATATTCTTGTAAACAAGTTTTGACGGATCTGAAGTCAAAAAAAAACAGTTCACACAGGGAAGAGAAAAAAATGATTAAATTAACGCTAAGAATATTCTATGATTGCAGTTCATTTAACGAGGAGATTAACATATTTTTTCAGCTATTAAAATGTTCTTGATAACTAGGGAATACACTCTAAAAGGAGTTCAGATATCGCCCTTATTTATTAGACGAGAGTTTACTCTATTGACTCTAAAGACGGCGCGGCTCCATCCAGAAGTATATATACAGGGAAGTAAAGGTTGGTAAAAAAGCGCAACATTTTAACATCCATTACCAAGTCTTACGACACGCAGAAGTGTAATTGATAAATAACGCGAGGAAAAGGGTACGTCACTAGCGGCACGTCGGAAACTCATTTGGAGACTCTTAATGAAGGACGGACCAGAGGCGCGCAAAAGGAGAAACTGATGTGTTGACGTCGGAAGAGTCACTCTATGCTACAGGCCTTTGACGGATTAAGCAGATACCGAAACTGTCCATTCTCAATATCCTCAATGCTTAAATCGATCTTATTAGCAGATGAGGACAGCAAATTACTGATTTCAGCAAGATGGAAATTTAAATGTATGTGAAGCACTTCAGATGATGCTGAAATGGAGAAACTAAAGATGGAACATATGGGTTGCTTGTCCTATTTTTGTTCTATTAAAACGCTTGATAAATACTTTCCCTGAAAATCACACTATTCGAAATTATTCTGACTACTGAACTTAGAAATAGCAATTAATGGAATTGTTTCCTCCACCGATTTCAAAAGTAACTCGTGACTGAAAACCCCAAACCACTAATTTATTAAAATATACATCAAAAGCAGATTATTAGTTCTCACAATTATCACTATCAAAAGGCATTACCGACCAAAGAATCAGGTTTCAATTGATTGAAATCTACATAAAATGGCTGTCGCTAGAGATAACGAGGTGGCAAGATTTCAGGTGGAGAAATCCTGCAGAAAACATTACCAGGTAATCAATTTTTCTACTATCATAAAATGTAATTCAATACTTGAGACTGCTTTAGTTTGTTTGAGGATGAATCACTAATATATAGTTGTTTTTGTAAATAGTCATAGACGAAGTTTTTTTAGCCCCACAAAAATTACAGTACAGATTAAGACTCCGTAAACAGAGCCATAAAACGCCGTTTTAAGAGACCTTTATTCGGTTTATAATAAGCGACACAGTTAATTAGTACACGTTACTTTTTTCTGAAAAGTACAATTTTCATGGAAACAAACATACTCCATGCCTTTGACAGGGACATACTTAAAGATTACAATGGGGTTGAGGCAAATCTCATTCCTAAATTCTTGTAAGACTATCCTAAATCCGTCCATTTTGGAAACCAGCATCATCCTACGTCATTTCCGTATCAGATTTCTCTTGTTCGTAGAGTACTAACTCTGTTTCATTACTCCAACCTACTTTGATGAACATTTTCAAGGCAAGCTCTAAGGCTTTCTCAACTCAACGTTAACTATTCCAAAGCCTTAACTTTTAGCAGTTCAGGCTTCGGCAACAGGACAGTTTCTTTTCGCTAGATTTAGAAAGGTTTATGAGTGAAAGGTACTTTAGGTCTTCCTTTCATTAAAACCTGAAACATTGCTTCGTACTATGGTGATAAGCAGAAAAAGGTTCCCAATCAAGGAACCAAAGTTATAACTGCATTCCAATGAATTGTTTTATTTCGTATCTTAAAATGAAAGAGGGCAATTTCCACAGTTAAGAACGATTTTGAGAGACAAATGCTATAACAATTAGCTTATTAGATTTAACTAAAGACAGAGGTGATCATTGTTTAGTTTTATGATGGCAAGGAATAACAGGTGTGAAAAATAGAGACATTAACTTCCTTAACCCTTTATGATAGCAATTACCTGGCCAACATTGTTCTAGAAAAGTCGAGGAATGTAAGATCGGCGGTATAAATTAAATACCATTCAGTAAAATTTACGTCTGAGATACTTAAGCGTACAACTCGGGGAAAGCGGTTGCAGTAAAAGTTTTCTGTGAAACTTTTAAAGCATTCCTTCAACCTTATTTCGGACTGATATATGTCAGACTGGTTGAACGAGGAGTGAAAATGTGCATGTGCAATTTGTTATTTTATGATGTTATGAATCAAAGTATAGGGGGTAACAAATTTAGAAAATAATATGACTTACTACAACGATGTGAATTCGAGCCAAATGAGGAATTTTAATTAATTCTCACTTGTCAAGGAGCTTTTGACCGGATATAAAATATATACGAAAGATATATGGAACGAACTATGAATACATTTCAATCTCACCTTCAAAATTCCAAAACTATATGAACCGTTTAGATACGGCCTTTTAAGTATGATTAATAATAAATGATATGACTAAATTTGGGGTAAATGTAAATGTTCGGGAAAACCTGTTGTTTTGAAGTATCATCCGGTGTATGAGTAATTCAATGTTCGTACTCAAATCACGGCACTGTTCAGATAATTTAAAAACACTGCAGCAATAGTATTCAGGTACAGAGAGACCTCAAATAAATTTCAGAAACATTCAGCGTTGGTTATCATCATCTTCCTCTTGGTTTAACAACCTGAGGATTGGTTTGTTTTTAGAACCCCCAGATAGCCAAGCGCAACGCGTTCGACTTCGGTGAAAGCGGTCCCCGGTTCGATTCCTGGTGGGGGCCTACGAGCGGAATTACCTCAGCTGTCGAAGGTTTGTTGACTATATTACGATTGGTTCGTTGTAGCTATCCAGGCCGTCCTATCTCCACCCTATCACTTCATTCCCTTATAAACCCTGACGGTAACTCTAACCATTCGCTGCCTCCTTATCTAACCTATGTCTTCATATATAACTCCTCCATTCTATAACTCCTTCCAATACTGACCTCACCAGACCATCGCGCCTTAATTCCTACCTGATTTAGTTTCCTCTCCTTTCTAATCAACGTTTTCCATGGAATCATTTGTTCTTCAAATATCTTTTCCTTCAGTGAATCGGTCTTTCCATTTTGTTTGCCTCATTCTTCTGTAGCACCACATTCCCATTGACTGTAACCTTCTCTTCTCTGCTCCCTTTACACACCATGTTACAAACTGATTGTTTCATAAAGACAAATACATACCCCTTTTCACCAGCCTATAATAGGTTTACATCTATAATACATTTTATGTTTAACTTTTACAGTCGCGCGTAGAGGATTTCCTGGTAATTTTTGTAACGAAGTAAGAATCGCAGTGTTATATCAATCATAAAATATACCCGAAAGAATACAATAATGCCACCTCCAGAGGAATCATCAAATACGAACTGAAAAATGGATCACGAGTTAATTTTGGTCCACATTAATGACACCTCCATCTCCTAAAGTCGTGATCAAAGATGTCACGGCTGAAAGAGAAGCTAAACGGGTTCATCGTTTTTGTGTTCATCGAATCTTCAGAACCGTGGCAATTCGAAAGCGTGGGACAAAAACGGTCCTAAAAAATATATTCAGGACGGTGAATAGGAATACATCTTTCGCAAATACATTGCTGTAAAGCATCGTGCCGGATATGCAAGAATCAGAACTGCGACCTCGTTGCCAACAGAAATGAAGAAACTAACGCAAATAGATGATCAAAGAAAGATCTCCAGGATCTCGAGAGAGGTGCAGGATAATAGAATGTAATAGAGAGCTCGACGTATGAATTGGTTGGAGAACTTTTTGGTATGTACCTGAGAGAGGAAAATGCACCTTTCATTTAGATTTTTCTAGGTACACGTGATGCTGTACAATGGCATTCACTGTGAACTCTTCTGATTGAATAAAAAGAAAAGCGTCATTCATAGAGTCAATGTGCTGCGTTTAATGTGAAATTTTTCCGCTTGGAGTATTCTGGCTTAGAGAGAAAAGCAAAGGTAAATTACTTCATTCCTCATTTTGTATAGTGAGCCTATTACCGTCTCCTTAACTTTTCATAGCTTAAACTATTAACAGCCAAGGTTATAAATAATGAAAAATTTACCGTTTCTACTTTTGTAATTTTGTATTGCCGTTTTCAAAAATTTACCTTCTGGTAGACCCATGAAACAGAAAATTCGACAAATTTAAAAATGTATCACGGCAAAATAATAATCGTTTGTATTAAAATGTGTACAAGACTTTGAATACAACATAAACAACAAAAACAATCGAAATTCATGACTAACATAACAATTTCTCTTTCAACAATAACGTTGCCTTTTCGCAACTTTGGCCGGAAATGGGTCAAGTTGGAGGGATTAGAGTTCCTCCACTGACCATATACACAGATAAAGTTTGGAAAGACAAAATACCAACGATGATAAAGTGGAAGAAACTTAGGAAAATGTTATCTTGTATCGGGCTATTCAATTACTGTATAATTACCTCACAAAAATCAGTGCACATTCATAAATAAAAAAGGTAACATTTGCGGGTAAGTGATGAAATACTTGAGGCAGACAGTTACGAAAGAAGACAAAACCTTAAGACAAAATACGTGAAAAGAAATTCGAGGTACATTGGATTTCCTAAGATTAGGGTCTCGTACAGATTATCTCCCAAGAAATGGAATTTCCGAGAAAAAGCATTCCGAAGCCAAATAATCAATTATACTTGAACATGTTGGAAGTCGTGGTCTTTAGAGGGGAAAGGAGATGTTATTTTGTAATCTCCAGGAGTGAGTATGAAAGATTTTTAGATAATTCGGGTTAAACAACCAGCAATCCGACAGTGAATTATTTTCCTTTTGTGCTCATTTCGGGAAAAGTAAAATGGGTGCTTTCGAGAAATTCTTTCCTTCCATATCTGATGCACCTTCTGTGCAATAGCAAATGTGGAGCGGTCGCTTTCCCTAACATTAGAAACATTTTGATTTATTTCCCATCAGCTTTGATTTGTAAGTCTTTGACGAGGCACTCTGTACCCTTCGGCAAGGATTGGAAATGAAATTATCTAAGACAACCTTGAGATACTTTTGGAACAAATGCTGCAATGCAACCAAAAGAACTTTCTTCAATCTGGAAGTTAATTAATAATTTCATATTGGATTAAGTGTTAAACGAGGGCGGTACTATAAATAACCTTTTATTGCTACTTAAGAGAGATATTTATTTCGAATTAGTGGATATTTCCGTACGAATTTTCATTTTTGGTTTCACAACTTTTCTATACTTTAATTTAATATCCTCGCGGCAACCTAAATCTCACTCTTCAGATCGATTCCATAAAGAGATTGAGATTAATTAAATTAAATGTGAGTTATCGAATAAGAAAGAACCGAGATGGGTAACATTATGAAGCGCTACCATTAAGATCTCTTGATGGTACACTTAATTTAATAAGGAGAACACCCTAAAATATGTTGATGTCTTAATAAAGCAGTCCTTGTAGCTTACATTTGGGTTGCTCAATCTCACGTTGATTATAATTCACCAATTGACGTATTTATTTAAAAGAGAAACGAAGAATGATAATATTCTAAAATACGTTACACAAATGCGGAATTCAAAATCAAGATGCGTACACATAAAGTAATGCCAAAGTCAATTCTTGTTGTATTACAATCAGAAATCCGATAAAAGAAGAAACCAAAATCTTACACTCTTATGTCAAATGTGAACAAATATTTAATACTTTCCCTGTAACACATTTACACCAAATATAAAAGAATAATTGACAATTGATAATTGTCAAGTATAAGACTTATTTATAAGTTTGAATTTTATTTCAATACGGAATTTAATATATCTACGATTAAATTTTATGCTACGACAGAGTAAATGCAGTGTCTCCAAATCTAATAAGACTTTTTGCAGAAAATGTCACTCATGCGACTGAAGATTCAAAAGATAAATCTTCTTATTTATTACCATGGAAACAGAAACGGCTGCAACGTGGTCAACAATCCTTTGACAGCTTACAGTTTTGGCTTCAAAATATTTTTTAATTGGCAATGCAGTTTCCACGGAGACGTAGGAGAGCCTGGACCTCAAAACTCATAAAAGACCGATTTATGGGAGCATGTTCTCTCAAATTCGCCGAAATAACAGAATTTAGCTCCTTCAAACTCTTCCTTGAACACGCATTCCATCTTTAAATGGTTCGATTTGTAAGAAATCTGAAGGAGCTCAATTCAAACAGTGTGAAAAGTGTAGATTTGGCGTAGGAGCGAAATTTGCGGGTTCACGTTTCTTACCAGTAGGCCGCTTTTCTTCACTAAATGCATCGAAAATGAAATTAAATGAAATTGATTTATCCAGTCGTGACTTCGTGGAATTCAACACACGCATTGAAAGAAAGAATACTTTGTAATTTCAACGGCAGATTTTTATTTGTTTATTTTCATCAACGAGTTGACATCTTCAGATCAACTCGTTTGTGTTAATGAAGATGTCAAATCGTTCTCGAAACTATTCAATAAAAATCTGCTGTGGAAGTTCTGAAATATTCTTTCTTTCAAGATGCATAACCAATGCATTAGCCGTTCTATAATTAAAATAACGGGTATTTTTATCTGCAATTTGGTGTAAGAAAATTGTATCTGTATTCAACTTGCATCCCTATAAATATACACACAAATAAACGCGTTATTTGTTAAGCAAACCTCACCTCAAGCTGAAATGGTCAGGTTGTTTTTCTCTTAAACTCAAAACCGCAAAAAGAATTCAAGAAACACGACTCAATGTTGCGACTTAATCTCACGCCACAAGAACCACCCATTTTAGATGATCAGCAATAACTTGGCCGCTCTTTGCACCAAAATAGGTTTGATTATATGCATATCGAAATTGTAATTGTGTTACCTTTGCAATACATTAAGGAGTAATCTTCAAACTAATTTAGTCTGCTTGGTACCGAATAGGAAAAGGTGGATTGCTCATCCGTCGTTCCCCAACATCAAGGTCCTGGGTTCGAGTCCCGGCTAGTCGGATTTTTTCGGTTATCCCGGATGGTTGTTAGTATTCTTAATAATTATGAAAATGGATTATGTTTGGGGTCCTCCTGTTTCCATTGTATGAATATTAATAATGATACAATTATTTCTAAGATGTATTTAAACGCAACGTTCTCTGATGATCATCGCGATGATATGGTTTTAGTAAAAGGATCATAATGATGTGGAAATTTCTCTTCTTACCAAGAAAGCGTATTTCAGGCGGGGAAGATATGTGGCTTGACATAAATCCCAATCCAGTCGATCGCTACCTGAAGCGCGAACCGCGACCGAAAGGTAATCAACTACGGAGAGCGACACAATGAAACAAAACAGGTAACAAACTTATTATAGGCTTTAGTGACGCTCTTCCTAACATCCGGATTGCGGTGAAAGTCCATTATTGCGCTTCTGAAACAGCATCTTTTCTTTTTCTTCGGACGATCGAGCGCAGTATAACTTCCATTCCCTCAGTTTTTGAAGCGATCCCATTTTCACGGCGCCGATCGATGGATTGGCACGCGCATTTTTTAGCCTCGAAAAATGTCAGTTGGCGGGGCGAGAGAATAAAGGGAAAAACTCGGTAAATAGAGTATGAACTGAGGGAAGTTAGTGGAGAAGAGAGAGGATTTATTGGGGGAAGGAAAAAAGGCATCTTCCCATCCCCCGACCTATATGGAAACGCTAGTAAAATGCGGGGAGAAAAACGCGGATTTTTTCGTGAGCTTTTACGACGGTTTTTGTTTCCCAGAAGAGAGTGAGATTTGGGGTGGGGGAGGAGAGAGTGCTTCCGTGGCACTGGACCTCGCGCTCATCTTTCTCTGCGAGTAGGGGTGTCACCGAACGGATATTCGATTAGCGACATTGGGAACGATAGAGTGCAATGTCCTCCCACACGGCATGAAACTCAATATGTCCATTGCACCCGAAGTGGCGTCTACCACTTGAAGATTTTGAAGTACCAGTAGTACTGTAAGGTTTTGAAGTACCAGCAGTACTCTAAGCTTTCCTGGTACTCCAGGAGAGCTTAGAGTAATAAAATTTGAACTTTTAAGCTTTTGTGATATAAAATAACATAAATCTACACTTCAATACTAGGTGATTTCAACGCTCGACTGATGAGATATACATTTTCATCTTAAGATAGGACAAGAGATTCTGCTGGAATTACTTTTTCAAATCTTTATGCCAGTTTGGAGTAAAAAAATAAAAAAGTTCAAATTTTAAGCTTTTGTGAGAAAAATAATCGAGATAAATCTACACGTCAATATCAGGTGATTTCAACGCTCGATCGTCAAGATACACATTTTCACCTCGAGAAAGGTAGTGACAAAGGAGATACCGCTGGAATCACTTTTTAAGATCCTAAAGCTAACAAAACATGAGAACAACCAATAAATTAGTAAATAAATAAATTTCATCGGTACTGTCAATATCTAATTTTCGAAAGGTCCCGAGGAAAGATACCGAGATCTAACGAGTCGCTCAAGGCATCCGTCTTAAGATTTATATCGACTCCTTCCGGAGTTACATAATCTTGAAGTGATTCTTACACAGTTTAAATCTATAAAATATTAATGATTAAATTTTCGCTCAATTAAACTTCTCAGACCTGTAGATTACGGAATACTCATTAGTAAAGCCGCCATTCCAAATCTGCACAGTTTTAGCATTTCAGTTACAATTCTATTTACAAATTCCAAACTTATTGAGCAATCATAAAGTATATCTTACATACTCAAAAATTACATTGTATCTTGATTGCATCCGAAAGGTAGTTTCAATCCTCTATCGAAACTGACTAAATACTTCAAAAACATTCTACAGGCAAGAAGTTTCCGCATAATACTTGCTCAGTGAGGTAAAATGTTTGCCACTATCAAAGGAAATCCTTATAATCGTCAACTCCAAATATTTAACAATTCTATTACTATTAGAGGTTCACATGGTACAATGCCTTCGTGAGAAATATATTATTCACCTACTCTAATAGTCTTTTGCCGTTAGTTTTCTCTTCTTTATGGAAGTTAAATCAAAAATAATACGAGGCATATGGTTCAGTTAATGATCATAATAATCGTCTTTACTTAGGCGAGATTGAGACTAAAAGTCTCCTCTTCCATCTAACACATAAATAATAAGGCTTTTATGGCTACACATTGAGAAGAAAATGATAAAAAATAATTGGAAAATTGCATTCTATTTTTACTGTCATTTATCTGCTAGGTATTTAAATAGTGACATGAATTTATGAAAGTAAGTGCAGTACTAGGAAAACGATAAATTAGAAGATAATATCTTCTTGCGCGTACAAAAGTAAAGTAATGGATTAGCAAATAAGAATGAGAGTGTTACAAATTACACTTCGATAAACAAAATCCATGACGCTCGCCAAAAGAAGGGCAAATGCAGTATTCTGAAGGGTCTACTTGCTGCTTGTTTATAAAATGTGCCCTCCAGATTCGTTCTGAGTATTTTTTCTCAAGAAAAGACTTCCTAAGATTCAATTTAGAAAAAGACCATTATAAAGAATAATTTCTTGGAAAACCAGAGAGATACTGTATATTTCCCTACTTCCTGTGATAGTTATATCACAAAACAGCAATCTCACCAAAAAGCTTGGGCGCCGACGAAAAACTCAAGCGTTGTAATAAAAAAAAATGTGACCTCTTTTTCAAAGATCAAATCTTGCCTATTCAGCAGGTTTTAACAAAAGGGATTAATTAATTAGAATTGTCAATTGATACCCGCTCCGACGGAAACTAAATCATTAGATTCCATCGCCACTTGAAGAAATGATTGTAACTGAGGTCCGATAATAGGAAGAAATGAAAAAATTAACAATCGAAACTTTCATGGAAATTCAATCACGCTTAATTGAGAGTACATATGACATAGGTATTTATGCAACAGCGATAGGGTCCTAGAAACTTTATCTACTTATTTTTGAGGACAACTTATTTATAAGGCACAAAAACTGCATCGGATGACAAATGGATTTTTTTTAATGTAAAAGTCTACAACCGGGAGAAAAGACCCTCATGAGCCAAGTTTCATGTTTATTAGAAAGAAGTCTTTTTTGGCATAGTTTCCGTTGACGATAAAACTGATAACGTGGCGATCATGTTCCATTCTCTGAATAAAATGAATAGTGATATCCCATACTTGTTAAAAATACTTATGAACGATACATATGGAAAAAAAGCATGGGTGGAATAATAATGCAAAAATATGCTCGATAATCTATCTAACGGCCAAAAAGTACCAGTGAATCTATGCATTAAAATCAAAAATTTGTTTACTTTTATAATCACGATTACCCTATTACAGAGTAATTTTAATGAGATGGTTCGATTTAATGAGCATAGAATTAAAAATTCGCCTTGAATGTAACCACGCTCCAGTGGTGAATACAGCTCTAACGTAACAGAGTTATTGAAATAATTTTCATAAAGATAGAGCATAATTTAACGCATTAATTATTACATATTACATTCTGGAGTAACTCTACGTTATAGCGCACAGCGTCGTGTACGACTGAAGAAGTTATCTTAAATAATAGTATCCGTAACCTCTAAAAAAACGATGCATTTTGAGAGGAGAGATGACTCATCAACCTTATTCCCTAATTTCTCTGAGTTTTCCATTCATCTCGGACGATACCGGTTCACCAAATGTAGATACACGAAGCCGATACAGTACCTTAAGCAATCAACCCACTTTGTTTTCATGTATTCGGTAATACTTCGGTAATTAAGTTAGCTAAGAGAGTATTCGATTCAAGCGACTAAGAAATCCACCAGTTGGAATTCTAACACTACAGAAATATCCGAAAGTTAGCTCTAACTTGCATTTCTTATACTAAAACCGCCTATATATACACCATTCACAATTGATATTATTCCTAATTTAAATTTCATTTAGTTTTACTTAGACATTTTTGATATTTCTTGAAGCGATCCCTTACACTAAATTCTAGATTTTCTAGACCAGCATACCGCCCTAAAATTGGTGTTATCAAACACCCAGCGTATTTCTAAAACCAATTTATTTTGCCTTTTCATTAGACAATATCCTAGTTGGAAGGCAATCACACAAGTGACAAAATTCAAGATCTATTTTCTGCGCTTTATCCATCGGACATTGAAATCTCAACATTAAACATCGTGTGCCTGCTAAAGAGTTCCTAATAATTTTCATATTCACCCCGAAACTGCAACATTTCAACAAGAGAATAATGCCACAAAATAAATCTTAAATTTATGGCTTTTAAATTTATGATTTTACTTCCTTCATCTAAAATCTAAAGAACGAAAGCATACATTAATAGGAGGATATCCTTGGAGGTGATATGGTAGTTTTTGGACGGTAAAGGTGATGATCGAGAAAAAATCTATAGGTAATAATTTACTTTGCTATTGTAAATGCACGCACTCGTTAGGGTAGAAAACAGCAATTGAAACTCATTTAATGTAATTGCGACGTAGACAAACACTCCCGAACTTTTGCTTAGTCTTACATTGATTATGAAATTCTTGTGGGATGTTAACGAGGATTGTTACATTTATATTTTAAACACTATCATTGTAAGTAAACAACATCCAAGGACACTTAATACTTCGCATGATCATACGAGATAGATATGACTACGTAAAGGATTCGATAAACTAGAACGCCATACTTCTTACAAACAAAATGATCATCCTTCCCGTGGAATTGAAGAGAAAATTGGGAGGAAGATGAAAAATAAAAGGAAAGAAGCGTGAGAGTTAACGGTACTGATTTCCTCCTCCGAAACACCTTCGCCGCACACTGTGACAAATCACTCGATCTAGTTCATGAAAGGATTTAACAGGCCAGCAATCGCCTAACCTTTCTAATACAAACTCTCAGGCGTTGAAAAAACTCCAGATTTTCAACATCCGAAGAAACTCTTAAGAACTGAAACAAAAAAATCTTTCTGGGATGTAGATCATTAGACCACTCTGTTAGATAGAGCACTAGATTTGTGGTATCGTCAACGACATCAACACAAAACTATCCCTTCCAAAAGGATTGGATTTTAAACACCGGCACTGGTTTTCAGTGTTTGAAAAACAGACGACGAGAAACAAACACCGATTTTGTGGACTAAAACATTTGATTAGTGGTTCCCAAAGGTGTGCTATACTCTTTATAAAGGCGCCATTTTGCAAGGTAAAGATACCAAAGTATGCTGTGGATGACGTAACGTTATCACGAGTGAAATCTACCGGTTGTGCAGAATCTGCCAGTTTGACCACCAATGGAGATCAGTTGTAAATAAACACTTTTCACCAGTTCTTTAACTTCAGTTAAGGCTCCCGGAAAGCCAAGTGGGCAACGCGTTCGATTTCGGCGAAAGCGGTCCCGGGTTTGATTCCCGGTGGGGGCCTTCGTGCGAAATGAGCTTAGCTTTCGAAGCACTTAAAACAATACTACTACTACTAACTTTAGGCAGTTCCACTGGTGGTCACTTGAAACAGGAAGTCACAGAGTTGAATTGAGCTTAATTTTCAGTCACAGAATGCTTTCTTGCTCACTTCAAAGCGATGAACATAGCTGAGTACCTCTATATGGTCAGACTGCACAACAAATACAATTCCCGAATCCCTCATCAATTCACGCACCCGAGGATTACACTTTGGGAACCACTGAATCAAACATCCGAGGACCGCACCAGCTGACAAACACAACACCGACATCCCACCGACCTGGAATGTGCCTTCTGTCCAGGAGCATCCTCGAGGGCTTTCCTTCTTCCTCGGGAGCCTCCATCACGACCACCGTTCCGCCGACGGGGGCCCCCTGAGGGCCGCCTTCCACCACGACCACCACGGCTCCGCCCCACAAAAACTGCATCGGATGACAAATGGATTTTTTTTTAATGTAAAAGTCTACAACCGGGAGAAAAGACCCTCATGAGCCAAGTTTCGTGTTTATTAGAAAGAAGTCTTTTTAGTTTCCGTTGACGACGAAACTGATAACATGGCGATCATGTTCCATTCTCTGAGTAAAATGAATAGTGACAACCCAAACTTGTTAAAATACTTATGAACGATACATATGGAAAAAAAGCATGAGTGGAATAAAAATGCAAAAATATGCTCTATAATCTATCTAACGGCCAAAAAGCACCAGTGAATCTATGCATTAAAATCAAACATTTGTTTACCTTTATAATCACGATTACCTTATTACAGAGTAATTTTAATGAGATGGTTCGATTTAATGAGCATAGAATTAAAAATTCGCCTTGAATGTAACAACACTCCAGTGGTGAATACAGCTCTAACGTAACAGAGTTATTGATATATTTTTCATAAAGATAGAGCATAATTTAACGCAATTGATTATTACATATTGCATTCTGGAGTAACTCTGCGTTATAGCGCACAGCGTCGTGTACGATTGAAGAGGTTATCTTAAATAATAGTATCCGTAACCTCTAAAAAAACGATGCATTTTGAGAGGAGAGATGACTCATCAACCTTATTCCCTAATTTCTCTGAGTTTTCCATTCATCTCGGACGATACCGGTTCACCAAATGTAGATACACGAAGCCGATACAGTACCTTAAGCAATCAACCCACTTTGTTTTCATGTATTCGGTAATACTTCGGTAATTAAGTTAGCTAAGAGAGTATTCAGTTCAAGCGACTAAGAAATCCACCAGTTGGAATTCTAACACTACAGAAATATCCGAAAGTTAGCTCTAACTTGCATTTCTTATACTAAAACCGCCTATATATACACCATTCACAATTGATATTATTACTAATTTAAATTTCATTTAGTTTTACTTAGACATTTTTGATATTTCTTGAAGCGATCCCTTACACTAAATTCTAGATTTTCTAGACCAGCATACCGCCCTAAAATTGGTGTTATCAAACACCCAGCGTATTTCTAAAACCAATTTATTTTGCCTTTTCATTAGACAATATCCTAGTTGGAAGGCAATCACACAAGTGACAAAATTCAAGATCTATTTTCTGCGCTTTATCCATCGGACATTGAAATCTCAACATTAAACATCGTGTGCCTGCTAAAGAGTTCCTAATAATTTTCATATTCACCCCGAAACTGCAACATTTCTACAAGAGAATAATGCCACAAAATAAATCTTAAATTTATGGCTTTTAAATTTATGATTTTACTTCCTTCATCTAAAATCTAAAGAACGAAAGCATACATTAATAGGAGGATATCCTTGGAGGTGATATGGTAGTTTTTGGACGGTAAAGGTGATGATCGAGAAAAAATTTATAGGTAATAATTTACTTTGCTATTGTAAATGCACGCACTCGTTAATAAATCTACACGTCAATATCAGGTGATTTCAACGCTCGATCGTCAAGATACACATTTTCACCTCGAGAAAGGTAGTGACAAAGGAGATACCGCTNTAGTTTTAGGACGGTAAAAGTGATGATCGAGAAAAAATTTATAGGTAATAATTTACTTTGCTATTGTAAATGCACGCACTCGTTAGGGTAGAAAACAGCAATTGAAACTCATTTAATGTAATTGCGACGTAGACAAACACTCCCGAACTTTTGCTTAGTCTTACATTGATTATGAAATTCTTTTGGGATGTTAACGAGGATTGTTACATTTATATTTTAAACACTATCTTTGTAAGTAAACAACATCCAAGGACACTTAATACTTCGCATGATCATACGAGATAGATATGACTACGTAAAGGATTCGATAAACTAGAACGCCATACTTCTTACAAACAAAATGATCATCCTTCCCGTGGAATTGAAGAGAAAATTGGGAGGAAGATGAAAAATAAAAGGAAAGAAGCGTGAGAGTTAACGGTACTGATTTCCTCCTCCGAAACACCTTCGCCGCACACTGTGACAAATCACTCGATCTAGTTCATGAAAGGATTTAACAGGCCAGCAATCGCCTAACCTTTCTAATACAAACTCTCAGGCGTTGAAAAAACTCCAGATTTTCAACATCCGAAGAAACTCTTAAGAACTGAAACAAAAAAATCTTTCTGGGATGTAGATCATTAGACCACTCTGTTAGATAGAGCACTAGATTTGTGGTATCGTCAACGACATCAACACAAAACTATCCCTTCCAAAAGGATTGGATTTTAAACACCGGCACTGGTTTTCAGTGTTTGAAAAACAGACGACGAGAAACAAACACCGATTTTGTGGACTAAAACATTTGATTAGTGGTTCCCAAAGGTGTGCTATACTCTTTATAAAGGCGCCATTTTGCAAGGTAAAGATACCAAAGTATACTGTGGATGACGTAACGTTATCACGAGTGAAATCTACCGGTTGTGCAGAATCTGCCAGTTTGACCACCAATGGAGATCAGTTGTAAATAAACACTTTTCACCAGTTCTTTAACTTCAGTTAAGGCTCCCGGAAAGCCAAGTGGGCAACGCGTTCGATTTCGGCGAAAGTGGTCCCGGGTTTGATTCCCGGTGGGGGCCTTCGTGCGAAATGAGCTTAGCTTTCGAAGCACTTAAAACAATACTACTACTACTAACTTTAGGCAGTTCCACTGGTGGTCACTTGAAACAGGAAGTCACAGAGTTGAATTGAGCTTAATTTTCAGTCACAGAATGCTTTCTTGCTCACTTCAAAGCGATGAACATAGCTGAGTACCTCTATATGGTCAGACTGCACAACAAATACAATTCCCGAATCCCTCATCAATTCACGCACCCGAGGATTACACTTTGGGAACCACTGAATCAAACATCCGAGGACCGCACCAGCTGACAAACACAACACCGACATCCCACCGACCTGGAATGTGCCTTCTGTCCAGGAGCATCCTCGAGGGCTTCCCTTCTTCCTCGGGAGCCTCCATCACGACCACCGTTCCGCCGACGGGGGCCCCCTGAGGGCCGCCTTCCACCACGACCACCACGGCTCCGCCCCCCTCTCCCCCTCCGGCCTCATCCAAAGCCCACGTGTAGTCCATGACGGCTCTGATGGGACTCAACGGAGGAGGTTCCGAGAGCGGTTCGGAGGATCACCTCCCATCCAAAGGCGCACTTTTGATAATACTCCGCAACTTTCGCGAACCCTCTTCCGGAAGAGCTAAGGACGCCGTCAGCGGCGACAAAAGGTCCGCTTCCTTCGGAAGGACGACGAAGAATCCGCGCTCAGGAGGAATCGACGACGGAGGTGATCGGCGAGGAAGTGTGGGGGAGGTGCGCGCGCAAGAGCGGGACGAAAGAAATACGCACCTTTCACTCTCGATTCCCTCGACAGGTAGGGAGGGGTTAGAAAGGGAAGGAAGGCGGGGGTGTGGGTGAAACAGCGCATGTGCCGAAGGACGCGGTCCAACCCCATACCATCGGGGGCTTTGTGTTTTTCAGGAGCCGCGGTCCCAGACTTCGATCGCGGTGCTGCCTTCGGAGGCGTTGAAGGTATAATTGGAGCGATGGGCGGATTAATGCAGTCGAGATGATAGGCGCGGATGACACGCGAGGAGGTTAAATTTGGGGCTCCCGGATAGCCAAGTGGGTTCGCGTTCGATTTCGGTGAAAGCGGTCCCGGGTTCGATTCCCGATGGGGGCTCATGCGCGAAATGGCCTTAGCTGTCGAAGCACTTTTAACAATACTGCTAGGCTAAACTTACGCGGAAACGCTGCCAATCTTTAGTGTGTCAGCGTGTGAAGTTGTACGTAAATGAGGAGCGCACGGGGGCGTGAATCTCTTACCCTGTCTAATGCAAGAGGATGAGGCAGGGATGGGGAAACGTTCTCCATCGCAAGGCCGTATGTGTCATTCGGATGCATAAACACCATTAGGTCCCATTCGCAGCTAGGCCACAGCGTGTTGCTTATGTCTATGTAGGTACCCTGTAAGCCACTTTTGGACGTGTGGCAGGGGGTGCATACACCATGACTCTACTTCCCCAATCGATTACTTTCGCGTATCGTTCGCGGAAAAAATGGATTTTTGAATCGATTCGTTCTGGAATCTATTTCCCTGATCTTTCTCGCAGTATCAGAACGGCCTATGTAACATGGAGGACGCATTATATCGACTGCATCATCTATGAACGTGCTTTCTCTCAACTTATTTAGTAAAGTAATCCTTTGTTTATATCTTCCAACTTCTAAAGATTCTCATCCTACATCCAGAGGCATCTGATTTTTGTTCACTAATTTATTGAGCTTACATTTAAATAGAGAAGCATAAAAACTTTTGAAGGAAAATCAATTCAGCCGCTTCGCAAACTTGGAGTTTTTCCAATCCAAAATCCAAAAAAAGAAATTTCATTTCATGTAATGAGCAAGACTGGAGAACTAAATTATTCGAGGAAGAGAATTTGCTTTAGAAAGTGATTAGACGCATCAAATGCCCGAAAGTGCCGCATGCGGTCCTGTGGTCACAGGATCTCTATCCATGGAATGTGCTAAAACGTACACGTATTACGTGTTATTACCTTCTTTCAAAGCGCGCGGAGGAATAAACACGCATTAATTCAGAAACATCCTATACGATATATTTGTAACTAACTGTTTTTAGTTCAGGATATGGTTATAATGTATGTATCAGTCACCTGACCTCTGGTTTTCCATAAGATAAAGTAAAAACTTAGAAACGGACTAAATACATAAAATTATGAGTGAAACCATACTACATTTATTTTTAATTTCCATCTTAAGTTGCAGTGATATTTATGCACCCAAAGAGCAGCAAAATGCTCACAAGCAGTAATTTGTCGATCCTCGGTAAAAGCAAATAATTTGATTAGGTGTCTCTGATAATTTCTTCTTAAAAAGCTTCTGTTTTTTGACTCCTCACATGAATCTCATGAGAATTTTTTCAGAGTAGGGGGTGAGAGGTGTATGAGATTGGGCAGTGAGCTTTAGGAGAGACATTCGTAGCCTGTATTTCGCCGTAAGCCAATAGAAGAAGCCCTACCAAGTGACTTAGGAGGACACCGCGGTTATCGATAAATTTCCAACCGTGCACACGCGCAGATTTCCCCCTCTTGTACACAAGACTCCACCTCTTCCTTAAGCCTCTCCGTTGCCACACACAATCAATGAAAATATCCTCTGCTTATATATGTTTATCTCTTCTGTTTCCATGGGTTTTACAATTACACAGTTCCGGCTACAGTTATATGGGACCGTTGCGGTTACATCAACTCGATCAGTTGTTACCGTTTTATGTCTGCAAAGTATTCCTTCCGATGGCCGGTTTGAACCCATGCCCCTCCACCATTTGCAAAGAAAATCTACGGAGAGGGAATTAAGTTTATAGGAAAGATGAGGAATGAGTTACTTTGCCCTTGCTTTCCTCATGGAGCCATAGTGTAATGTGTAAGTGGAATAAGTCTAACAATAAGTGGGTGCAGCAAAAAGACCACATGAATAACTCTTTTTAATGGAATTCAATAAGAAATGACCAAAATGAGTCACAAGTATCATTAACATCATCATGGTCATGATAAAGGGCGAGAAAAAAGTAAAAGAAAGATTAATTTTTTCCTTCCCGTTAAAAAAAACCTATGAAAAAGATTCCATTCATCGAAATTCAATGGTTGAAACCCTTTTTGGTCCATTTTCTTTTCATTGCGGGAAATCTACCTCGGTATTGGAGACACTTTCGGGATGATGGACTTACAGCGATTTATTTATGTCGTTTGCACCAGGCGCCCATCCACGGCGGATGGACAATAGCCCTTCTCCGGAACCCAATTCTAAGAAAATTTATCAATAAATATGTAGAAAACTTACAACAATTCTGTATTTGCAATAATTTCTTATGACAACCATCAATAACTTCCCATCACAACGTTAAGTGTAACACCTTCATTACACAATTGGTTATAGTCCTTCAGTTCAGCCCCCGGAAAGGAAAATTCTGGATGCGCCCCTGAGATAAACCAAAACTAACGGAATACCTACTTAGAAAGATTTGGTTTAAATCAGCAGTGGGAACGGTTGTATGACCAGACTGAGGGGACATGCAGCATCTTTATGAACGAAAATTGTTGAGATTTCTGTTTTGACTCACGATATCATTGATAATCGTTTTGTAAAGTCATATTAGTTAGGAAAACCATGCATTGACATACATTTTTATATAAATGCTCGATAAATCTTCATTGCTCCAGTAATTATAAAAAGCCATATTTTACATGCTGAGATAAACATAATTGATATTGTTGAGTACAACGATCACTCATCTTAATTCTACGGTCGTAGCTGAAGGCGCTCATAATTCCTTCCGAGGTACAGTATTCGATGTTTGCTATACTCTGAGTCTTCAACTGTTCACTGTTTATTGTTTGCCTAGCAACGACACCAACGAAAATGACATATTTTTGTTTGAAAAAGCATATCGTTTTCCCTTACGATTAAAGTAGTAAGAGAAAATAGAGGGAAAAGACGCATAAACATGTCCTCTGAAAGAAAACAAACAGAAATTGACGAAATTTTCGACGACTCGATGTCTAATGCTGATAGAGTATGCGGAAGAAATCAATAACTTTGAGGCGAAGAAAATATTTTAACCTAGAAAGTAACTAAATGGCCAGCAAAATATACGAGCTATAAAATTATGTTTATTTCTATGTATCTGAAAGTTATCCGCTGAAAAATGCAAGGAAAGAAACATTGAGTGGAAATGGAATGTGAAGAAAATATAATAAAGTATGAGAATTAAGATGTCCAAAACATGAGAAGGAAAATTCATGAAGAGGTTCAGAAAGAGTGCATCTTCTCTGAAGAAATGAAATTCTCATAGAATATAGCTAGGAGGGAAAAATATACTATAAGGACAATGATAGCTTCGAAACTTTTTAATCAGTGTCTGTGATTTAGTAGGAGGCATAAAGAAACATCTTCCCCGTATTCTCCTCGTTGTAACTAGGATACTGCTTATAGATGTGTTATTTATAATTTCTGCTTTTTAAGTTTTTGCTTCAGAATGTTTACTTCAATATATTAATTTGTCAATCGCAGAAACTTTACAACCAAATCCGAGCATGGAAGCTATTTATTATTGTTAACTTTTGAGGATTAACTTCGAGGATTTGAGATGTGAAAATGGTAAAATGGCATTAAAAGTATTTAATTCTCTATCACTGTAAGGATTGAAGTAATTAAACAGAGGAAATGAGTGAGTCAAATATTGAGAGGAGAGGGATTGCTAAAGAATGTAATTGAGGGTAGATTACAAGAGAAAATGCAGAGGGGAAGACAAAGAAAGAAAGGAAAAAGAAAATTCAAAACTTTTACCAACCACAGTATTTACTGAAAACTACCATGGTTTCGACTAATGGAGTCAAAATCAGGTGGTCATGAACCAAGAGCCTCCTGATGAGTTGAAACCATGGTCGTTTCCAATAAATATTGTGGTTGGTAAAAGTTTTGACTTCTTATTCCTTCATGGAGTCCTACCACGATGTTTCGGCCCATGCAGTTGATTCTATCATAGACAAAAGTTGATAGATGACATTAAGGGCGGGGTAAGTTACCAGGAAGCGAAAGAAATGGGGTTGAGTAGGGAACATTAGGACACGTGAACCTACCGAAAGGTATTATGAATGTATCATTTTAAGGATACAAAAGAATTTTAATTCACCTACGTCAATTTTATAGCCGACGTAGAATTTGGGCATCGCACCACGAGCTGAATCACTAAGTTCGAAATGCATTCCGGTTATGGTCGAATCATATTGTATTTCTCACTTGTTTGATCGATGGACAAGGCGTGATTCCAGGAGAAGGCGATGTTTTTACCGCCACATCCGCCTGTCCTCTGGAGCGGCGGCGATCCGTCAAACTGCCCAATGCAAGGTCAATCATATCGAGGGCCACGAGCAACTTTTTACGGATTAAAACCTGACTTCCTATTAGCTGACAAACGAATCGATTTTTATTTTCAGCAAAAAAATATCCTTCGATTTTCTAGCACGAAACGGCGAAACGATTAACGCAAAAAAGTTGACCAGTGCTTAACGGAAGGAATGAGCTGGCAAGCGTTTATACGTCAGCACGTTGATTTTATTTAAATATGTAATAAATGATTTTATGAGTGTATCCTGCTGTTAAAAGAAATACAGGTCGCAGTGGCTACAATTACAGCGTTCCTAATCCGAGGTCCCGGGTTCGAATTCAGGGTACTCGGATATTTCTAGTTAGGGAATGTTAGTGTTTGTTAGCCAATTGCTACTATTCACGCCTTTCCTCTAATCGATCAGTAAATGGTTGCTAGCTTTATTTGTTTATGATGATATTTATTTTCCTGAGAGCATAGGGGAAATAAATAGTAAATAAATAACACATAGGTAATAAGTAATTAATAATGGATAAATAATATATAAAATATATATAAACAATAAATAAAAAATCAATAAATACTAGAAAAATAGTAACAAAATGATAGATAAATAATAAACGCACAATAAATCGATACAAAATAAATAATAGATAAGAAAAACTTGAAAAATAAACTAATAATAGAGAAACGATGAATAAACATTATATAGATAAAAAAACAATAAAAAACAATGGATGAATAATGGATATACAATAGATAAATAAAAAATAACCAATTCATAAACAATCGATAATAAATAACATATAAACGAGAAATAAACAATATATAAACAATAAATAAACAACAGATAAACAATAAATAAGCAAACAAAATAATTTATCCAATCAAGCATACGCCGAAAGACGCTTAAAGGTATTTTCGGGATCACAAAATCCCCCTCTATCACAAAGTAAGTATCGGAGCTTTATATGCTAGGTAATCAAGTAATCCCTGTGTATTGAAGTAGCCAATTCCCAAGCCTCCCTATAAGGAAGCATAATATTGATTTTCGCAATATCTTCACCGGCTTCAATGGTAGGAGATCGCTTCTGTCAAGTCCTCTCTACATACTAGAGTATCCTACGGACGTGCATATGCCTTATGATTTCAAACTTACCATTATTTCCTTAATTTCTCGATTTTCTTGATTTTTTATCATGAGTCCCGCTCTTTATTTCATCTTACAATTTCTGTCATTGTCTTTCCTTCTGTGCTTCAGCTTTTATTTTACCACCAGCTGCCTCCTTTAGCAACCCCCCCTCTCTATATTCGATTAACCCATTTTCTCCGCCACCTTTTCATTTCTTTGATTGGAACCCTTTCCTCTCGAATCACACTCTCCCCCGACACTTCCTTATTTGTTTTTAAATCCTTTTCTTCATTTTAAAGGCCTCCTATTTTTTGGCGTCTCCCTCTGTTGGGGTCCACGTTTCACCACCACACAGCAAAAACTCAGGATAGAGTTGCAAAATCTGTACTTTACATTTCGCAATTTATAGTCAAAGGAATAAAACAAAATATACAAATGTACATCTAAACAGTTGAAAACTCAAGTCAAAGCTAAAATTTATTACGCAAATGGATCTGAAGTAGGTACTATTGTGCAGATATGGCAAGCGGTAGATAAAGAATCGTTTAGTAGAGGACAGTCTAGGTGAATGAAATAGGGCGATGAAATAAAGAGTTTAATCTAGTAGGGCGACAAGGCACACGGAGGGAGAATACTGAAGTTAAGTCCCAATCTACCATTTAGTGTTTTCCCAAACAGGAAGAAATTTAAGTTTGACTATAAATGACAGCAGGGCCACTGATGGCTATAATATTAACGATATTAAAAACTCCTAAAGCCATCAAAAAGAGACTTACGATTGCTTATACGTATTTCGCCCCCCCCCCCCCCCCCCCCC
>KZ308279.1:848487-979803 GCA_000376725.2 Ladona fulva | reverse complement strand
CATGGAGGCATCAACGCCCCCCCCAGGGGAGCCTCTTCGGAGCGTAACTACCAGAGAGGTTGTGAGCATCAACCTTTATGGTCGTCACGCTCCGAAAGGGCCTCCTTGGGGGGCGAAATAGGTACAAGCAATCGTAAATCTCTTTTTGATCGTTTTAAGAATTTTTAATATCGTTAATAAGTTTGACTGATTTATTTAATTGACGATTAAGTATTCTCTGTACACTTAGCAACTCAGCCCATCCTCCCATTAAATGTCTTCAGCGAAATCTTTCCCCAACTCTTAGTTAATATGCATAATTGTATATTTGCATGAATGTAAGTTGGTACAATTTTAACACGCACACTTTTGAAACTTTCTCATCTATTTTCCAAAAAATTTCCCTTTCTCCACGTCAGTTGGATCTCTACTTTGGTCGTCTGATAAGTATCTTCTCAAATATCTGCTCAGTTGCTGTCTCCATTACACGTTCTATTCTGCGATGCCGTTCGGTTTCCTGAATGGCTCAAAATTTAGATATTTTGACATCAAGTGGAGAATTCGATGAATTACTGCTCGCGAACACGTAAACAATAATCCCTTTCAAATTTTTTCATACGTCACTCTTGGAGAGAGTATCATTTCCTGCAAATTTACTGCAAATCAGTTTCAATGAAATGTTTTTCTAAAGGCAATGAAATGGAATATTCGAAAGAAAACTTATTCGCAATAACACGGTAGGGTTTGAGCTTAAATATTTATACATATTCATGTAAAATTATCAATTGATAATTGTCTCATAATTTATAAGTACTCGATAATGCAAGGCACTGATGAAGAAATAGTGACAAAAATGACTAATATCACCCTTCGATACGAGGAAAGGCGGCTTGCAGGGTATCATTGTAGATGTAGATGTAGTATTGATGGCTGAGGTACTACTACTCATGTACTAGATAACACGACACCGCATATTTCTTATCCATTTAATCACCTGCTTCGATAGTTCTAGCCGTTACGTGGGATTCCTGGGGATACGCTCCGTTGCGTCTAATCAAAAAAACCATAGGGTCTTTCAAGGCCGTGGTCCCCTAACCCAAAGAACCAGGTTTCCAAGGAAATGCACATATTTCCCATTAGGAGTACGGTTCCCATTAAGGCATATTTGTAGCGCGCCCTCCTTTGGCGGAAGAGGCCTCGGGTTTGATTCTGGTGGGAGTTAGGCTGATAACGACTGACGGCAGGAATGGCAAGAAGACGTGAAAAGTAATGCCAAAGCCAAATCCATCTTCAGCATCACTAATTCCCATTACTATTATCACAACCTAGGTCTAGAAGAGCTGACCCCTTAAGTGAGGGGAATAAACAGACCAAGAAAGTTTTTATAAGATTGGTCGTATCAGAAAGTAATTCTTTGGGCGATATTCAGTCTAAAAAATCTTCTCTTGCATGTAACACATTTTAATGTTTAGAATGTGGAAATAACAGTGGAAATAAATGAGCTTCCAAAAGGGAAAGAGTTGAAGGAAACTCCCAAATAGATTAAACCTCTCTTATAAGGTAATAGAATAATGTAGTAGATGTGACAACACTAACAAAAATATTTATGAATGAATCAGAAAAATTAGGACTGAAGATAAATGACACACAAGCCAAGGAGATGCATTTCTCGAGACGCCAAAATGAAAATAGAGGCCCCCTAAAAATAGATGGGCTCGAATTTGAAAAATTAGACTATTTTATATTCTTAGGAGTAATTATATCAATTGATAACACAGAAGAAGCGGAGATAAATCGGATAAAATCTACCAAATAGATATCTATATGCATGCAACCGAATCATATCTTCAAAATCTCTGTCACCCAAAGCAAAAATCAGAATCAACAAAATAATAATTTGTGCAGTTCCGCTCTATGGGTCCGAGACATGGAAACTAAGTAAGGAGGAGGACAAAAAGCTTGTAGTGCTTGAAAACAAGATATTACGGAAGGTATACGAGCCCATATAGGAGCAAGGGGAAAGGGAAAGAAGGCATAATAGGGAAATCAGAAACATATTTAAGGGTACGAATGTAATAAGTGAAATTAAGAGCAGAAGAATCATATGGGTTTGGCACATACTGAATAATGAGGAGGGTTGTGTGCTAAAGGAGGTGTTAAAAGGAAATCTTGAAGGAAGGCGACCACGGGGAAGACCTCAAAAGCTATGGTGGAATCAAGTGAAGACCGGTTTGAAGAAGGTTGTAGCTACAGAAGAAGATGTAGAAGACCGATTCAGATGGAGAGGATATGTTGATGTGGCTAGATATCAACTTGGATATAGATTGCCCTTGGAGCAGGTAAGGATAAGGTAATAGTAAAATCCATCTCTATGAAGGCGTAGTCAAGTGAAACTTACAACCGGATCATATTCGTGGTTAGCGTATTTACTCCCATACTGCCTTATATTCTAGACGCATGAAGGAACATCTACATGAGTACCCTGCAAGCCGCCTTTCGGCGTGTGGCAGGAGGTGCAAGCACCTTGACTCTACTTCGCTAATCGATTGCTTTCGCGTATCGTTCGCGGAAAAAAGTAATTTTTGAAACGACTCGTTCTAGCATCTATTTCTCTGATTTTCCTCGCAGTATCAGAACGGCCTATATAACATGGGGGACGTATTATGCCAACTACATCATCTGTGAACGTGCTTTCTCTAAATTTATTAAGTAGATTTATCCTTTGTTTAAGCCTTCTATCTTCCAAAGATTCTCATCCCACGTCCTACAGCTTTTGCGTAACACTCACTGACTTGTAACAATTCTTTACAAAACGTATCGCCTTTCGCTGTACTTTTTCTGGAACCATGGAGGCATCAACGCTCGATTCATACAACTCTCAATTTTTAATATCAAGCCCCCCTCTTGGAATTGGCTGCTTACTCTGAGATCGAACGCACTGCCTACGTGTGTGTTCTGAAACACAAGTGGTACTGTTAATATAGCCTAAAAAACGGAATATTTCCCATAGACCTGTACCGGGCCGAGGGCTACACGCTGCATCAAACCATCACCTCGAGCGTTGATGTCTCCACGGTTCTTATGTCCACCTCACGAGGGGCCCTCCTTTCGGCGACCGTGTGCGGTAAAAGGAAAAGAGAAGGGTGGAGAGAGATACAGAGAGGAGATTTCGAGATAGGAAATAGGTAGGAGAGAGAATTATGACTTCTGGACCGCGGCGACCCATTGGGAGAGGGGAAAGGATGTGAAAGCGGCGATGGTCTTGGAGGAGAGCCTCTGGACGAGTGAAGGGATTACCGCGATGGAGATTGCTCGAAGCGCGCGCTGCCTTTATCGCCCGAGGCGGCGATCCTTCGGTGGCAGCATCAACCGATTCGGATGTCACGACGGTGGGTGCGATTCATTCCGCGATATATGTGAAGGCGCGAGAGGAGAGAGATAAGCTCCAATTCCAAGAGACGTGAGTTATATTCTCCGATGTTCTGGCGCAGGTGAAAACCAGGAGGAGATTTGAGAAAATATCTTTTCTTCCCTTTAAAGGAAGGGGGAAGGGAAGGGATGGGGGAACCATCGGCAAACGGAGGGGAAATTTGCGATGGACAAATGTGTAACAGCAGCTTTAACAGCTTGCAGGGCGTCGTAGAGAACTGGAGAATGGTAATTAATACCGGCCGAGGTATTGCAACGACCAATTCAAATTTACAAATAAAGAACAGCTATTCATGAAAAATAACAATTACTGCGAGCAATCAAGAAATGGTTCATGCTACCATACCTTGATGGTAAAAATGTAGTGATTTGTCTTTTGGTGTAAGGACGATGTAAGGTATGAAAGGCGCTGAAAAATGGCACTAATTTTTGTCTCTCCACAATGAATGCTATGAAAAGTGCTATTTATCACTGTACTGAACTTCATGGAATTTTTCTATAGACATACTGGCTACCAAGAGAAGCTACCTCATTTTTCATTTTGCGTTGTAAGCCTCACTCCCTTCAAATCTTTTGGTTCATAACGGAGGAGAGGGTTAGGTATAACTTGATTTCAGGCTTTACGCACAATTAGTGGAGGCCAATTGGCCGGGTCGTATTTGCAAATCGACGTTTACCGTTTGTTCACCAATGATTATCCCCGGAGGGAGTCAAAAGATTTCTATACATAATGGGCTTCCTGGGCCTCCGAATAGCCACGTGGGTAACGCTTTCGACTTCGGTGAAAGCGGTCCCGGGTTTGATTCCCGGTGACAGCCTACGTCCGAAATTACCTTAGCCGTCGAACTACTTTTGAAATTACTACAGCTATGATTGGCTTCAGTGTTTCGTAAGAAATAATTTTGTTCACTAATAAAGAAAGAACACTGAAATTCAGCTGGTAAGCGGAACTAAGAAAAAGATGTAATGGTTAAGGGATATATTTTAAATAATAAGTGTCTGTACTCAATTAAAAACAAAATATATCTATGTAGGGACGCATTATGTACGTACAAGAATGGGTATACATGTAAATTAAAGTTGAGTGACATTTTTATTTTTTAAATTAATTGTTTATTTTTATAATTATATCAAAAAATAAACGCAGTGTAGAAAAGAAAGACGTTTTTTAAAATAATTTAGGCCATGAAATGTCGTCTATATTGCTTCCTAGTTCATATCGTAATGTCAAAGTTAATTTTAATGGAAATGCACGAATTTTAAATCTTATTTGGTGTCACGATTCTAATATTTGAAAATATAGTGCACTATTAAAACATTTATGAATGTCTCATCACCTTTTCCATCGGAAAAATTTACACTCATGATTATAATACTTGGCTAAATAATAATCGATACGATAAGAAAAATGACACAGCTTTCCATTCTACTGAAGAATAAACATGAACTTCGATAGTAATAGCTTGTAATAGGATGGCATGCGAGAGGGTCGTAGTTACAGCCAGGCTAGCTATGACACCGAAAGCTTACAATGTTTTATTTTTAAAGGAGGAAAACTGTAATTGAAAACCAATAAAATTGGTCGATCATCATGTGGCAAAGGGATATTAAGCCATACACTTGAGCGTACGTTCACAGCTCAGGTTTTTGGGATTTTCGACTTTTCCCCAACGAATTTCACGCTTTCTCCAATTTCACCCCCGAGTTCATCCCTAGTTTTTCATAGTCGGGTCCCGGCATTATTTATGTTACATTCAGCCTACCCTAAATAATCAAGTGGTGTCAAAATACTCTAAATGAGTTGTTAAGAGTACATCAATGTTTTTACTCTCGCTATAACGAAATATCGATGATGATGACGAAGATTAAATCGACGAATTGATAGACATCGATTTATCCTTTACCTTAAGAAACGATGCGATTGACTTCTTGATGGTTAAATTCAATGAAAGACGAATAAAACTAAGAGGTATGAATTGGAGCGCCGTATCTGTTTAACCGTTAAGGTCGGCTAAATCTGAATAAATGGAGATTGTAACTGCGCCGAAAAAATTTAGAAAAGTAAGGAGACCGATCGATCGGTTGACTGTTTTGGGCAAAAATATCATGCCCTCAATTCTTGTCCTCAAAAGACTACGAAATGCAGAAAAAAAGTCCATATGTCTCACTTTTTATGGCTCGTTTGCGAATAAAGCTCTACGGCTCTATTTTCTAAAGTGGGCATAATCTAAGAGTATACATATTACCATTGAGTTAAACCGAAGGGCAAGAAGAGATAGTGAAACAAATAGATTGTTTTTGAAAGAGGACGTTAAGTAGATTGATTTTTTCAGATGAAATTGTTTCCTCAATTTTTCGTACGCTGAAACAGTGGCGAATTTGAGCGGGTTATGCCAAATAAATGCAATTCGCAAAAGAATAAGAATCAAAACGGTAGGAATCAAAACATCAGGCACGCAATATTCAATACAATTCTACGCCCATGACCAACCTTAAAAGTTATTAATTAGTCCGCAGTTAAACATCTTGATTATATAGTTTGCACTATAGAAAAGCAAGTCTCAAAACATCACCACTGGTTTTAGCTCTTCTGAGGAGCGCTGATACACTTGTTATTTAATATTTGCTGTTTAATTTTTGAGTAATACTTGCTGTTTAATGATTGCTGTTTTAACACTTGCTATTTGATACTTGTAGTTTAATACTTGCTGTTTAATGATTGCTGTTTTAACACTTGCTATTTTATACTTCCTGTGTAATACTTGCTGCTTAATACTTGCTATTTAATATTTGCTGCTTAATACTTGCTATTTAATACTTGCTGTTTTAACACCTGCTATTTAATACTTGCTATTTTGGGGTGCTATCGTCACTGACGTACGTTCAGGGGGAGCAAAAGAAGCAAATAACATATCACGTTAATGACACAATAAAATAATACGTCACATTGATGACAAAATACGGATGGTTAATAGTTTTGTAAGTTTTACATTTTCTGAAACCTGTAAACCACAATGAATCACGACAGTAATAAATTTACGTATAATCGAAAGATAACCCTTTTAAAAACGTAAAATATTATTTAAAATCACCAATTTTTATGTTGGTATAGCTTCCATAGGGTATACTAACGATAGATATTCTCATGCCCTTTACCTCAAGACGACTTTGAATACGCTACGCTTAAGCATCATGGGTAAATTAACGGAGAATAATTCCCTCTTCTTATTTTGGAACTTTCTCTTCGCTTTGACCAATTTTCTCACGAGATTCAGTGGAAATAAATTGAATTTATGAAGTTATTTTCAAGGAGATATTTACTGGCGGAGATTTGTCGTCTTGACGTTCCATTTAACGAGGATTTGTTGTGCTCGGTTCTTGGTCAATGGGCCGTTGCAAGACGAATCTTCCGCACGAAAATTAGTCTTGGGTCATTTATTTGCCCGCCAATACAATGAGTAACGAGTGGTCTTGTTTCAATTATGGTGTGAATGAGAGAAAATCCTAGCTATAAATCGGATACAGACAGAATGAGGTGGTTATATTAAAACGTGGAAAAAATAAAGAACATAGTCTTAAAGTATGTATGCATGTATTTTTTTAGCATTGATATAGTGACGAGAGGACTTTTTTCGTTTATCTTTTGGTACTAGTACCCTGCTAACAAATATCGATGAATAAAATATTTATCATTTTTTGATTTTGGTAAGGGATGGAGAAGAATTTATGTTTTATATCCTTTTGTCTCAGTCTTGTTCATGGCTGTGATGGTATAAAAGCTACTGAGGTATGAGTTATGCCGAATAATGGCATTAATTAAGCTTTATCCTTATGAAATGCTAAGAAGAGTGTTACTGGTAGAGTCATTGTGCTTCACCAACTTGGGCTTGTTCTGATTATAACATTCAGGTTCAGTGAGGAAAGCAAGGGCAAACTTCCTCACTCCTCATCTTGCCTAGTAAGCCTCGTTCCCTTTTAGAAGTTTTGGTAGCCAAAGGTTTGTGGTTCCTACCATTATCCGAGCTAAAATACTTAACAAGCAAAGGTTTACACAGTAATAATTCCTTGTTATGAATTTCGTTTCATAATGATAATTGCGCATTAATCTATATTGTGTAATGTATTGCATAATTCCGATATTTAATTTCGTTCAAATGTTCAATAAATACAACATGCAATGAAAAATCGATGAAGGTGCGTTTCGAACTTTGTTTCGTCATCTATTTTTAAGATCCGAAATCGTTCTGCTTCCTGAAAGAGGAAACCGATGGCTTTATCTGAGGTTTACCTCGTTTTTTCCGTATTAACGAAGGCTTAATCGTTCATCTCTTCCTGCTCAACTTACGAAGGGAGAAATACTCGCCCATTAACACTTTCATGAAAACAAACGCTTATCCGGTTACTTTCCTGCGATAGCGCACTTACTCTGGTGGGTGGAGGTTTCCTCTCTAACAGTCTTGGGTTCGAGATTTGCTCCTTTCTTTCTCGTCACGCTTCTCTTCCCTCTTACTGAAAATTCGATTTCGTTCGTGCGCCAGACGACAGGCGACTGTTTCCAGGAACCAAAATATGGACATGAATTTGAGTGAATTGACGTTTTAGTGACTCCGTTGCTGATTTCCATTATACTTTCGAGCACTAGGATCAATTTTGGGTAATGACAGTTCATTTCCTAATGTTTCCATGTTTTGTTGGTACTGCCTACACGATCCTTACCTTGACGTTCTTCGATAATTTCAGTATATTTTTGATGATGTTATTTATTTTTTAGGTCACCATGGATAAGCTAAAGTCTAATAGCCACACAGATCTACAAATGATTTCAAAAATAACATTAAAATGCAATAAAATAGCATATCACGTTGATAACAAAATATAGATGATGTTTTAATAGTATTTCGTAGGTTTTATATAATCTGAAAACTGTAAACCACAATGAATAACAAAATGATACTTTTACTATTAACCAATCAAAAAAACTCTGCATAAATAATCTAAGAGAGTAATTAATTAAAATTTACCAAAGTGTTATTGACGATTAAAATTCAACTAAAATATTGAGTTCACAATACAGTAGGAATAAGAAAACATACTCCTTGTTTAGCACAGATTATCCCTGGGATACCGGTGATCCGAAACCTTGTGAACTTATTTTCCATGTTGAAGTCACTGTAATGAGAATAGCTGTTTTGGTATGCAAGATCAATAAATAGTGAAGGGCATCCGTATCTACAATGGTAGCAGCAAGCCTCCTATCTGCATGCCGCAATTGAGGACTTGATTCCGCTGTGATTGAGATTGAGATCTATTCAAAAATTTAATTAAATCGAAGAATGAGCTGATATGGGATAAGAAAGCCATCAGTCAAAGGTAAAAACGAAATTCGCAGGGAATTTTCTGCTCCTTGCACAACATTGTCCAGCATACGGCTCATGGCCCAGAATGAGGGTCGTCGAATGTTTTACTCCTGCCAACTAATATTCTCAAAGTTTCATGAATAATTTTTAATGTCGGAGACTTTTATCTGAAGATGAAGTAGTAGGTGTACCTTACAGAACACGGCGCAATCGCCCATTGAAGTCTCTCTTATTCAGACCGAAACTTTATTTTGCTAGTACTCTGAATATCTTGTTGATCTTTTTACATGTGTAGTTGAAACGATGCCTTTGATTGTTCCTTTACGTACATGTGTTCATTAGATAATCTGTTCCGTGGATATTGTCGTCGGTGAGCTAGCGCTAGGAAACGGGAGTCTCGGGTTCGGATCCCAGCGTGGGCTTGCAAACCAAATCAGGACTTATGACTAAAATGTCTAAATTTCGCTTAACAACTAAAACACCACCAACAAAAACAACAATAACAACAACAACAATAATAATAATAATAAGAAGAAGAAGGTGAAGAAGCAGTGCTACGGAAAACTTGCCACATTGTGCGTAAGTTTCTCAATTAAATTGTAAAATCAAAAATCGCGTGGGTTAGGGTGAATTCTTTCTTCATGTAGACAGAGCCTAGTCCATTTCATCTACTGGGCAAGTGAAATTGTTCCAGCGGAAACGCTGAGAAAGAGCAATTAATAATAAACAAAATGTAATAATAAACACAATGAAATGTCTCTATTGAAGGGCGGGAGTGATTCCCTTCTTACCGTTAACCCATTGTCATTGAATATTGATTTATAAAAGGTTACTATTTTTTCCTTTTTATCTTAGTTCATTAATAGTATCGTTATAGTTGGCTAAATCAATCCACTAAAAATCGTTTCGCGTCAATTGGCACGAAATAAGAACTGCTCCTGATCATCCACGAGGTTGACAAAGCCGGAAATGTTGGACAACTCTTCCTCGGGCCATATTGAAGACCACTTAATTTAGCAACCGTGATGCCTTCGAGAGCAACATCCTAACTCTGGAGAACCGTTTCTTCAGGTAAACAAATATCTCTTCCCAACCTTTTCCGCGAAACAATCGCGAACATTTTTAGAAACCCAACCCCGGCTCTTCCTCTATTCGGATTCCCACTCCAGTATCGTCAGAAGTGCGCGGGTGGGGCTCGCAAATGGACCGCGAAGAGAACACAATCGAGAGCAAAAAAGAAAGAAACTGGGCTCCTCTCCGTCCGTCCGTCCCAGTTCCTCCCCCGCAAGACTATCCAAGCGTCCCGCTCTCGATTTCCGGTTGGAAGGCGGCTTTTTTGCAGCGGGGAAAGCGGCGGTCGAGGCGAGGGGAGGGCGTGGGTGGATGGGGAATGTAGGGGAGGGTGGAAAAGGGGGGGGGGCAGAGAATGAGTAACGCAGGAGCAAAGAGAGGGAAAGGGCTGGACGGACAAAAGATTCCAATTTCGAGCGAAACTGAGACGATACCAGTGAAAGTAATTCATCTTTTTTGTGCATAAGTAGTAAAACAATGAAATGATAAAATATTTACCCGTATAACGAAAAATAGTTTTATTGGCAACCTAGGTACGGGTAAATGTTGCATCATTTCATTGTTTTACGTTATAGAGACCTACCACAAAATCTGATCCCTGAAGGGATTCATAATAAATAAGCAGCATTGCAATATTATTATTATTACTTTTTATCTCTGGGGTTACTATCCGACCAGTGAGAGGCAGCAGAGTAATGTCTCAAGATGCACCAGTGAATTTTATACGTGCAAATGACCTTAGTTATCGAGGTACAATAAAATCAATTATACTAATTCTAAATTTTCTGTATGCTTTGTTCTCGTGATGAAGGGTTAAGTACTATTGTTTTTTGTAGATGTATGTATTAAGTGGAAAGTAGTTTTATTTTTTGTATGCTGCTATGGAGAACTTCCGGTATTGCACCTGTGGAGAAGTGGATACCATTGGTGCTAGTCACTATTTTGCGCACATAAATATTTTATTTCTTACGGTAAATACTTTTGTTCTTTTTTATTTTACTTTTTTCTGAGTTTTCTTAGTACTGAGGATTGCCATGTTTACAAAGAGAATTTTTTTAACGCTTTAAACTATTGGGATTATCTCGGGTCTATTAGTGGTAGTGTTAAAAGTGCTTCGACAACTAAGGTCATTCCGCACATCCCTGAACGGGAATCGAACCCGGGATCGCTTCCACCAAAGGCGAACGCGCAGGACACTTGGCTATTCGAGTGTCCGTCCGGTCTGTTATACGCACCATTGTATTATCTTAGGATTATTACGTTATACGTTATGCAGATACCATTCTGTCAGTGTTTAGTCTATTTCTTTATTCCAGTATATTTTCATGTATTCGTTTAGGCACGGGAACATCTAAAAAGTAAACTAGTGGGACAAATATAGTGGACTGTTTCTCGAAGTGTTACATGTACCTGATGAAATATGGGATTTGCGGGACAACGTAGAGACCAAATTTAGTTTAAAACCTCTAAATTATCAATGTTATTGCAAATTATCTATTTTTTACGTATAATAGACTTAAATGTTTTTTGACAAAATTGATCACTAATTATAAACGTTAATTCGGCGGAAACCACACATATTTACTTCTGAATTTTAGTGAAGAATGCAAAGAAAAGATAATGCCAAAAGATAGAACATCTCAAACAAAATATGACCTGAAACATTACTGAGGGAGGGGAAGGTTCATACCATAAAATATGATGAATATACTCTCACGAATACTTAAATAGAGTGATTCCTAGAAATGCGTCTTCAGTGGGAAAATAAATTACATCAAAGATATCAAGATGAGCAGAAAATTCAAAATTTCCTTCACGTACGGAATACAAATTTCCTTATATTTTTCTTGGTGACTATGATAGTGGCGTAAGTCATGTATGTTCATTTCGAGATAAGATGAAATCATAGAATAACCACTTATTTTCCCAAAACCCCATTCAAAGCCATTATTCACCAGTTCTAATGTCAACAGCATAAGAAAACGAAAACAACCATTCATGCACGAACTGGAGTTTGCATTCGGGACCTCGGTGTCGAAGGCAAGGTTCAGAAGGCGATACGTTTCGTAAAAAATTGTTGCGATAAATCAGTAAGTGTTACTCAAATACTTCAAGACTCAGGATGGGAATCTCTAGAAGATAGAAGATTTAAACAAAGACTCAATTCACTCAATAAGTTCAGAGAGGATACATTCTTAGAAGATGTAGCTGAGGGAGAAATCAGAGTAATATATGCTAGAACTAGTTGTTTCAAAAATTCATTGTTTCCGCGAATGATACGCGAAAGTAATCGATTAGGGAAGTAGAGTCATGGTGCATTCCCTGCTATGCGCTAAAAGGCGGCTTGCAGGGAACACATGTAGATATAGATGTAGAAAACCCAATTTTCCATGGCATAGGGCTGTCAAATATTTTAACTGTCCCAGACTATAATAATATAACAAATAACTTTTTTAGTATTATAATACTTTTCTTAGTATTAGGTACAACTATTTCGCCTCCAAGGTCTCCAATTAAAATAATTTTACATAGATTTCACTCTTACGAAAGAAGTGATCATCATTTCTAGGAGATCAATGCCCACTTTACTCGACTATTCTCGTTTTCCAGCGGTTTGGTGAGCAGTAGAAACACAGAACGAATATGCTTCGAGGTTCTCGTGAAATTTTCCGCAGCGAGAGCACAATACCCAAGGTAATGCGCTCTAATGCCTGCCAATGTTATTCTGCAGGTCACCAAAGTGCACTCCAAAACGCATTCCCGAGAGTTAAAAGTTCCAATTTTAAGGTAGCTTTTCCTTTGGAACGTTTTTACCGCAAGGGAAAATAATGGGACACTCTCTTTAAAATACGATGGTAACTGCGAAATGGTCTCACGAAAACAATTTGGAGAGATCACGCCTCGCGTCTGAAAGGAAACATAAGGATGGTCTTACAATGCTCGAGCAGCTGTGGTCAGTTCGGGTCTAAAGTTGTGATGTTTATCCCACTAATCAACGGCTATAATACCGGGAAAAGTACGAGTAGATGTTAAGGAAAAAAAAATAAAAAGGATAATTCTAGGACAAAAATAAGGAGTGAGAAATGGATGCAAAGAAGCAGAAAGGAAATTCGTTAAAATCAAAGATAATATCATTAATAGTAAATTTTGAGTAAGGGAAGGATCGCCGAGAAGTAATTGAGTTAATGCAGCTTCTTTTATTCCCCTTAAATCTCTTTTCAAAGAGTAGAACTGCAGTCGTGTTAATCGCGGTAATGTCTACCGATGAAATCCCGCAACAATGCTTGTTTACTCGTTGCCACAATATAGCCGCTAATTCGAGCACTCGGCATATAACACTATTATAAATGTAGCATATCAACTAACATTGAAGAGGTGCACATTTGAGAGATTACAGTATGGACAGGTATAAATAAAAATAAAAATGAGAATAAAAAATGAACACCTAACTTTTGTTAAGAATCCAAACTTATTCTGTTTTCGCTCCCCGCGCCGATAAGATCTATTTTTTCCACAAGGAAAAGCAACATTTAAATCTCGGTAGGCAAAAACAAGCTGATTAATAAAAACCCACCATGGTCATAAGTTTGCCCATAAGACTTGTGATTTATATTTGGAAATGGAATTGAAATTGAATTGCTTTGAAACAGATGGAATGATATTGAAGCAATAGTCATTTTTCCTTCTCATTTCTTTCCAGTTATATTTTTAATTGATTACTATACGAATTAATTTATGAATTATAACGATGGGATGAATGGGAGAGGAAACTTTTAGTCTCAATCTCGCTCAAATAAAGAAATATTATTATTTAATTTTTTTCGTTCTCGCCACAAAGTGACGGCGTTGTGGGAATGGACTACCGTCAAATTCCATACAGTATTAATGATCAGCTATCTATTTAAAAACGATCTAATTAAATGACAGGTATCCAGAATCACAGACTTTTATTTTGAATATAAATTAACTCGAACGTTTAACATTTCCAAGTTGGCTGACAGTGGTTTTGGTACCCCTGTATTACCTTTATTATTCTACACAATTCCGGAAACAGACCGACAGGTAGAGACACTGAGAAAACTTTACTAATAGTTTGTGGATAGTATAGAAAATAAAATGTTAATATAATTACGATAATTAATAATATTGAATAGTAATTTAAATAAAAGTACATAATTGTGTGTGAATGCGAATTTCTGCTTTATACTATGACTAGCTGAAAGTGCCTGTTGATTCTCATCGGTGAAAATAGGCGTGGGAACAAATATAGCAGTCCTATTTGTACAAAAGAGAAACTAAATTCTCTCATCTTAAGTTTATTCAATGGCACAGGTTATTGAAAACGAAAATTTTCTATGAAAACCCCAATACTTTATCAAAGTTCTTATAATCAATGCATATAACTCCTTTAGAAATCTTCCTTTCCATTCGTTCTAAATGTTTTTCTTTTTTTCTTCTTTCTCGTTTCTTAGTTCGTATCTTTCTCCGCATGTAAAACTAAAAAAGAAATAAACAACGATTTCATATTTGGAACTAAATCATAAGATGCATTCGATGCAATGAAAGGACGACAGTTCCACGCCCGATCGCAGACCGATCGAAAATACCACAACGAAACTCGGCGCGAACTTAACCGTGTAAATCGCACACAATATTTCAGCCCCAAGAAACTAGGTAATTCACTCAAAGCCGGAATAAGCAATACGTCTCCGGCATCGCGAATTAGTGGAGGATAACAAGCCAAGTGCGAAATCGCTCTCGCAGGGCTGAAATCCGCGGTTGAGCTAACGACTTTCCATGAGAATAGCACTCGAGGATTCACGGTTCGGAAAGCCAATCGCGTAGAAACGTGTGGAGGAAGGATTGGAAATTTTGAGCAAGGGCGTCGCGAGGCGATGCTGATGAGGAAGAGGAGAGGAGTGCCCATTAACGGAGGGGCTCTAAAGACAGAATCACATCCTTTGGAGAAACGGGTGAGGCAGCCTTAAGCGAGCAGTCAGGAGAAGAGAGGACAGGTGATATAATTAACGCGAGGACCGAACTAAGTATCGGAGACACTTTCGTGACGGCCGTTGCTTCTGCTGCTCGTAGAAGTCGAAATATGACCAAAGGAATGAATAAAATGCTGCTTAAACTTATAACAGGCTTCAGGTACCACTTAATGGCGGCATCAACCTCTGCTTTGACTCACATTACTATCGCCGTTGGTCATTGTTTTGTGATGATATAATTGTTACGATAAAAACTTACTCAAAAATTTGTTCGTATTTTGACTCACATTGCAACAATGTCGCCGTTCTGCATTCTTTCGTAATGTTATAATTGTTACGACAAAAAAATACTTGATAATTTGTTCGTATTTTGACTCACATTCCAACAATGTTGCTACTGACCAATGTTTTGTAATTCTATAATTGCTATAACAAGAATGTTTACTCGATAATGCATTCTGGCTAAGCGGAACGATTGTTAAACATTTGTTAAGGAAATTAAGTTTTTGAGGTAAGTAAGAATGTTAATTAATAGTGCCGGTAGTGGAAAGTTTACTTTGCAGGAGAGTCTGCCTGGACTACTACTCAACTAGATAACAAGAGATGAGAAGAGACCAAGAAGAAGATCAAAGGATCGATGGAGCAGACATTATCAGGTACTTAGGGGTAAAATGGCAACGATATGCTCAGAATAGAGAAAATTGGAAAGCGCTTGGGGAGGCCTACATTCGACGTCGGATTGAAAATGGATGATGATATATATGATTGGAAAACAGAAAGCAGAAGAACAGAAACCTTTTGGAATTACTCAAAGGGCCCAGGGGTGGGGACATTTTCTCCATCGGAGGATGACATTCAGCATTTGGTCTCATAAGAAAGGTCAAATGTGAGTCCATTAGGCCTATCCTGAATTGGGCGTAAACTACGTCGAAATAGTTAAAGACCGACATTTTACAACTCTTATATTTTTTGTGCATGCACCCCCTGCCACACTCCAAAGGGGGTTTGCATGGTACATATGTAGATGTATAAGAGAAAACGAATTAATTTGCCGAGTATACTGAAAAGAATCATTTTTCACTTGGCGTTATTAACAAGGTTAGAAAACTAACTTTAAACGGAATTACTTGTTTTAGGATTTTATTAAAAACCCGCAGTGAATGCCCAAAGGGTCAAATGTGGCTTGAAAATATATTCTCCACTTGTGGGCTAGAACTGACAAAGCGTGTTCAAGAAAATCACCTCTGGCAGCCAACATGATACTGAATTACGTTCGTTAATCTGCAAGGAAACTTCGTACCCTGTGTTAGTAAACTCCTGACTCCTGGTGATATGACGATGAATGAAATATCTTAATCAGTCTTTGACATACCAGGTACATCTTTCTCTGAAGAGAAAAATGTACCTTTCTTTCACCTTCTCAGCATGATATTAGAGATAATGAGGAATAAGAGATATTTTAAATCGAGTTTCATTCTGGTCACACTTTGTTGAATGCTATGAAATGGGTTAATTCTCCATGGACGTTTTCCAGTCATTGCATTCTGGCCCCATGAGGAAAGTAATGGAAGAATATCTCACTCCTCATTTACCTAGCGAGCCTCATCCCTTCCTATATCTCTAAAGGTTGAGGGTTTGGGCTTCAAACTGAGCTCCAGGAAGAAACTTTATTGACATACCACAATATGATCCTCGATTACTGACATTTTTGATTGAAAGAAAAGAAAATTGGAACAAGGCTATGAATAAATTGGAGGTTTAAAAACATTCCTTAAGCCGTATGTCGGAAGATGGAACTCGCGTTTGGAGGCAAACGGGAAGCTTCGGATTAACGATTTCTGGGAATCACACTATGTGAATTATGTCTCCATTCTCAAGGGTTCCATTATGAGATATCAGATTTTCAGGAATTGCCCTATGCACATTTCGGAAATAATGTCTCCATTTTCAAGGGTCTCAAAATAAGAAAATTGGTTGAAAATGATTTCTTATTGGGAGACCCTTGAGAAAAGAAGCTTTGTTTCCGAAATGCACCTAGGGTGATTCCCAATAATCGATAATCCGAAACTTATGCGTATTCATACGTGTAGCTAATCAAGTAATACGAACCTCTTGTTAGAAAAGAAATATTACTTAGCTCCTATGGAAATAGAGGACTTCGAAAAGAGTGGCTAAAATTTCCAACCCATACTAATGCACATAAACACATATGTTCACGCACTATCATTGTGGAATCGGCATCGCTGTCACCTCAAGGTCGTCTCTTCGATGGAACCAGTCAGAAAAATTCGCACAGTTACTTAAATTCAATTCTCGATTCCAGAACTATTCTCCGTTTGCCTTCGAAGACACTAAAACGCCATTCCCTTTTTTACGACCAATCTTCTTAACGTTTCATTTTCTCAGCCACTCGAGCGAATTTATGAGCGAAAGTGAAAACTGGTGATAACTGAAAATTTTCAAATTGGCGCGGTTCCTGGCGTAGAAAGCTGTCGTCTTCCTCCTTCAAGTAGCCATGGAAACACGAGCATTAGTGTACCATTGAATCTCCTCGGTCCGGAATTCTCTAATCTGGCTTCTGAGAAGATCGGCACATTTTGATCAAACGGTTTCTAGCACGATCATTATCCACGGTATAGTGCTTTCATTTTCTTTGATTTTATGTTTTAAATTTATTGCATCAAAAAAACTTTTTCCTGAGTCAAGCTTTTTCTGAGCTTTGCGGGATATTCCCCAGCGGGTACGTTTGTATCGGTTTACTACGTAACTGTTCTTCATAAAAGTAAGTGACTGTGAAAACTGCTGTGTGTGTGTATATANAGACCAAGGGACCGATGGAACAGAGACATCATTCAGTATTTAGGGGTAACATGGCAACGAGAAGCTCAGAATAGAGAGAATTGGAAAGCGCTTGGAGAGGCCTACATCCGACGTCGGATTGAAAATGGCTGATGATGATGATGATGATGATATATATACCGTACTTCCAGATTACCAAGCCGATGTATTTACCCTTACTGACTTCAGAAGAAAAGGGCTTCATGCCACGAACGTATCTACGATTATCAGGGAATTCAGGGAGGAATATGCATAAAATGGTACCTTGGTTACCGGCGGTAATCCGTTCCAAAATTGTCGTCATTAACCAAAACCGTCGTTATGCGAGGCTCGATTTTCCAGAACCATACTGCATGTCAAATATGCAGATAAACTCATTAAATGTCCTTAAAATATGGTAAATATAATTTGCCAATTATATTTGCAAGAGAAAAGCAGCAGTTAATAAAAGGAACGGTCATAAAAAAAGATTTTAACTGTCAATCTTCACCAGATGGCGTCGTAAACCGAAGACTGCGTCGTTACCCGAGACATTTTATGATCACATCTTTATTTGGAGCATGTGGACAAAGTGATTCTGGGGACCGTTTCGTTGAAAAGTCTTATTTGAAATTGTCATTGATCTTTATGGTTTTTAATGCTCTAAATATGTTTGCGTTTACTTTTATTAGCTTTACTTTAATAAATATATGCATAAATCTTTAAGAAGCTTAATTATTAAGAGTACTTTTATTACGATCATTTTCTTTCCTGTCTTATTCATTCCTCTGCAGTAGTTCCAAAATAAGAGGTACCCACACATTAGAATTAGGTTTGTTAGGTATATATGTGTGCAAATGCGAGAGAATATATTGTGAAAATTTCAAACTGTTTGCCACAACTATACAAAGGCATTTATTTAGCTTATTATTGCTATTATGAATTTTCATTTGAGACTATTTTTGTAGCTCTGATTTCTCGGAAAAAGTGCGATGGTTAATGCGCAACTTTCTATCAAAGGTGGATTCTAATTTTTGTGCTCTTTTTCACTATGCCATGGTCAGGAAAATTCTGGTTATTTGGGAATCGAACCCTTGACCTTGGTGTTGGAAGGCTAGCACGCCACTGGGGGTTGGTACATATATGTATTAAACTGCGCTCAAATTCAATACAGACTGATTGAGGTAGACTTCGATACTCATTGTCTCGTTGCGACGAAAATAGCTCATGGTTTGACCAGGGCCGGATTTAGACAGTGAAAAAGTAGGGCAACCACTTTAGGGCGCAGCGATCAAATAGTCAACGGCTCGATATCGAAAACTATTTCGTAATCAACTCCACAAACTAGAATTCTCGGAAAAATAATGCTAACAGCAAGGATGAGGGAAAATACGTAAAATATATTAAAATCCCTTAAATCCAGAGACAAACATATGTGAAAAATACGGAAAAGACTGGGACTCGAACTGAGGAACTAAGCGATTAGAATACCCGCGCGGAAGACCTGGGCCCGAGAACCAGTCATAGTACGAGTAAATTTTAAAAAGTGTATCGACAATTAAATTCATTTCGCACGTGAGACCCCTCAGGGAATCGAACCCGGAACCACTTACACCGAACTCGAATGCGGTACCCACATGGCTATCCTGAGATCCAACAGGCATGTCGATAAGTTATTACGTATAACTATTTTTTATACAAAATGATAATGAGATATCAAATCAAGTTGTAATTTGCGAATCATTCAAGATATTTAAGTATTCTAACCGGAGGCGGATTTAAGCTATCGGATGCCTTAGGCGGGAAGATCGAAGGCCCCCACTAGGAATTATGAGTAAATGTTCGAATTGTTCAAAATAGTTCATAAACATACATTCCATTCATAAATACATACGTATTAGTTTACTATGGCAAGAATAAATACTTTTCGAATTACAATACATAATATTTCTATAAATTACAAAGAATTTTGGATGGACTTTACAGTGTATAGTGATATAAACAATGTAATGTATTCTGTAAACACATTATGTATACTTACTCAAAAAATATAAATTCTTTTTGAAGGGGAGAACATAGAAAATTTGTTATCGAGAGTTTTTAAGGACAATCTTATAGAGGCCCCCCATGTAGATGGGCCCCCCTCATGTAGATGGGGCCCCCAGTTGGTGCCTATTGGGCCTTAGTATAAATCCGCCCCTGGATGCACTCCTGCCATTAGAAAATTGACAAATAATAAATGAGTGCAACTAATCTAGCGTTAGGCAGTCATAATCGACAACGGGATTCATTATAGTAGTAAACAGAGAGGGCCCATTAAGTCATATTTACCTCTACGTAGACTATAGTAATTTATGTGTTTTATTTCGCTGACAAAATCCAGTTCCGAGTTAATATCTCAACGAGAACACGGGTCATCTGGCGATTTGCCCATTCCATTCCCTTTCTGTACCCTTCATAGTCAATGCTCATTCCGAAGCTTTCCAATAATGGAATATAATCCGAGTACGTTTTCTCCTTTATTCATCTTTGCTCGACATCTTTCTTGCGATGCAATTTCTCTGTGGGATGACGTTCCCGTTTGAATATGATCGTTTCCAATAGGATAGTGGCCCCTAGAATATAATTAAGCATCCGAGCTGGCGATATATATTGACTATATATGACGACCGACCAAGACGTAACAATAGAATGGGAAATCAACAATTGAATATCGAAAAGAGTAATGACGTTTACAAGCAACAGCAATTCAAATGATGCAGTTGAAACAATAACAAAAGTAATAGAATGAAAGATTATTGACATTACATTGACGATGTCTGCATTAAGTTCCATTAGGGGATAAAAGCACTCCGAAAGCCGTATTTCGGCAAGCGGAACTCGCGCTCAGAGACAAACGGGAAGCTCCGGATTACCGATTACTGGGAAGTCCCAAGGATCATCCCAATGAGGAAGGTTCACTTCCTTTGTGAAGTCCCCCTGACGATGGAGGCTTTGTCTCTGAAATGATCATTGGGACTTCCCAGAAATCGGTAATCCGGAGCTTCCCGTTTGTCTCTTAGCGTGAGTTCCGCTTGCCGAAATAAGGTTTGCGGTGTGTTTTTCAACCTCTAATTCATTAACAGCCGCGTTCCAACCTTCTTTTTCTTAAATTAAGTTCCATGTCTATCTAGATTTACTCAACGACCAGAATAAGTCCATATTTGTTGTGTTACGAGAATTACTTGTAATACATTACACCCAAGGTGAATAACATAGCAAATGTTTTTCACGGAAAATTAAGTCAATTAAAATCAATCAACGCTGAATCAATCTCCGCTGTAATAACTAACAAGAGAGTTCAGAGACAATATTGAAGGTCATTAAGACATTAGAGATCAAGCCATTAGACTTCCCCTCATGACAGGCACTCAATTGAAGTCGCTGCAAGTAGTCTAGCCCAACCGCTATTGTTTTATTTTACTTTGTCGTCGCCTGAAATCCTGCTCCTTCCCCATAGTTATTAATTACTCATTCTTCACCGATTCGATATAATAACATACGAAATATTTGCATTAAACTATTTGATTAACCGATCAATGTAATTCACGTAGGAATTTTGGGAGAAAAATCAATTAAATAGTGGACTTTGGGACCATTGTCCACGGATGCCAGTTTAAGGGCCGCTTCAAAAGCAAGGAGACATTATTAATTGAAAGGGTGGAGGTCTCCTAAAGTTGAATACCATGGTATATGGTACAGTAAATGTCCTAACAAGGAAAAGTAGTGAAGTAGTATGGAATTCGCAGCTCAATAAAAGGAGACGCACTTCTTAACCATTATTCTTAGCTATATTCTAATAACGAACCTGCTCAAGAAAAACCTAAAAATTGCATTATGATCCAAATAATCGTTGGTTGCCGAAATCGTTGTTCGTGGCTGAAAGTTTCAACGTTTCCATAAATACCAGCTAACTATATCGTGTCGATCAAAATATAATAAGGCTTTATAAATAATATAGTACTTTCTTTACATATTTGGCTATTTTTTATGTTATTTATCATAAATTATAGTAAATAACACCGTACATCTTCATCTACATAAATACCTTGCTAGCCGCCTTTCGGCAAAAGGCAGGGGGTGTAAACACCAACTGTCAATCGTTATCAATACCGTTATTTGTTATATAAAAATTATGTATGTAATATGTTATATATATAATACTAGTAGTAGTATTACTGTTGAAAGTGCTTCGACTGATTAGGTCATTCCACACGTATGCCCCCATCGGGATTCGAACCCGGGACCGCTTTTACAGAAGTCGAACGCATTGCCCACTTGGCTATCCGGGAGCCTATCAGCATTTAAAATGAATGATAAAGATAAAGAGATAAGAAAGAATAATCAGCATTTAAAATGAATGAGCACCCATCGAATCCAATATTAGTATATATGGAAATAATACAATATCGTTTATGGGAACATGGTATTATATTTTGGTATTTTGGATTTTGGTATTTAATCTCTAGAAACGCAATTTGCAAATGCAAAGGACGATCAAATTTGTGATCATTACATTAAAATGATTAATAATAATTACATCTCTTAAAGAAGGGTCTGTAAGCCAAAACTTATTACTATAGGCCTAGAGGACCAGGGACATTGCATTTCATCATCTGATCACACATGTATATGACTTAGATTGATATTTGAAGAGACTACGTGAAGGAGGGATTTGGAGAAGAGGAAATAAGCTTCTTTGGAAAACATTTTCCATTTTATTACCTCTGACGCAAACAATAGCTTCACTTTGGATCTCAACTGCAATAAACCGAGGAATCGATCGAGCTGAGGTGAATCGATTACTGTATTCTTTCCCTTTCAATCCAACATTTTGACTGGAAAAATCGATTCGTTTTCTTTAAATCAGATTAAGTTTTTCAAACCGGCCCCATTCGACAGACGCCGCATTCTTTCCCACTGGAGATAGCTTCTCATTTAGATCCATGGAAACATCCATTATTCCCCCTAATTGGCCGGAGCGCCATGCGTCCCACTTTGCCTCAATCCCTTTTTTACGTTCAGATCGAATCGATTGAAAATCGCTCTCCGAACGAAAGGATTCCTTACCCGGCGATGGATACTTTCATTTCTACTTTTTTCCCGCCGCTTTTGAGGGAAAGATCTGAGAGAAAGAAGAGACGGAGGGTTCGTTTCAAGACGTTGACTCGACGATCGCCGACAAAAGTTAATAAGAAGATCGCAATCTACATCTACATAAATGCCCTGCAAGCCGGCGTGTGGTAGGGGGTGTAAATACCAAACGTTCGAATTATCTCAATAGCTCATTGCTGTCGCGTATCGTTCGCGGAAAGAATGAGCCCTTAAAACGACTTATTACGAAGGATTACATCGACCTAAATTTGCTGCTGTTCCTTAGCAACGAGACAAAGTTGGAAAAGAATTGACTTTTTTATTATTTTTTATCATTTTTATGAGCGAATGAACAATAAGGCAGCTTAGGTCCCGAAGAATGGCTTCATAATCAAACCTAATAACCTGAATTGTCTAATTGCGATCTGAACCCTAGGTTTCGATGGTTTGTCTAGTTTTAAGTTGTGTACAAATAAAATTTAATTTATTTTTAAATTTGTCTAATTCCAACTATTCTACTTCTACATAAACACCCTGCAAGCCTCCTCTCGGCGTGTGGTAGGGGGTGAAAAGGGCGTTCGAGTTACCTCTTTAGCTTATTGTAATCGCGTATAACTCGCGAAAAGAATGAGTCCCTAAAACGACTTGTCCTCACATCTATTTATCTTAATGTACACTCGGATTGGCCTAAGTAGCAGAAGAGGGTCGCATCATACCGATTACGTCTTCCGCCAACTTACTTTCCTTGAATTAATCAAGCAATCGCAGCCTAATCTCCTTTCTTTCAAGGATTCCCAACTTGCGTCTGAGACCGTAACGCTTGCTTTTCTATCGCAGGACTTTTTAACAAATAGAGTCGCCTTGCGCTGCACCTTCTCGAATTCGCGGTTACTCGTTTCATCCGCTAGGTCCCATATACTCGCCGTATAATCTAGATGGGGCCTGACTAAGGTAATAACATCATTCTTTAACCTTCTTATCGCATTTACCTACAATTCACTTCATAAAACAGTCTTTTAGTTGCTTTACCGCACATTCTTCGAATATGTGTGCTCCAGCTTAAATTATTCGCATGAGTGATTCCGAAATATTCAACTGAGTCGACTACATTTGTATTCATCCCACCAATTTTGGGTGGTTCTGACGCAATTCTTTCCTTTCGAAGATATTAACTCCAGTGCATTTATATTTAAGATCATTCTGGCGTCAGATCGCGGAGAACAATTTTTGTTGAACGCCAGTGGAGGCAGAGATCGATTGCTTTAATTTCGGCTAATATTTCCATTCAGAGTCACGCTAAGCAACACTCCGTCACGCTTTTATAAAATGGGAACTGTGACAATTGTCAAAACGTTGGGACTGCCTCTTTTTCCGGCGAAATTAATTTTTGTCGGGTAAGTTTCTCATACCTCAATGCATTAGAATCGTTATTAATTTTCGTTGTAGGTTTAATTGGAATTAATTTTTGTTCTGTTGTTTTTATGATTGTATTGTTGTGATTGTATGTTGATGAACGGACTTCTCTCCATATGCATCGTTGTGTCAGCGTGGGGAAGGGGATACGGCGGCCGGACTAAATTAACTCCCTCATACATTATAATGAAAGCGACGGGTAAGGGGGTATGCCGCCTTATGGTGCATTGTTGTAATTGGTATTGTTGATTATATTTTTGCCTGTGATTGCTATAGGAATAGGAGCATAAATAAGAATGTCTCCCACATTATCTAGCATGAGTAACCCTTTGTTAGCCGAGCAACAGCTTTTGCCTGTGCTAGGATTGTTCCAAAATCACAACATTGAAGAATCACATATAACCAGAATGAGTAAGGATGGTCTAAAATGAAAGAGAAGTAGTAGCTAAAATAACTTTCTACTAGGAGAAAGATACAACTATCTAGAGTAGAGGTGTCCAAACTATTTACTCAGCAGGCCAGGTAACAATTTATCGGAAATCTGCAAATCACAGTAACACGTTGATTTCCAACGTGTTACTGTGATTTGCACAAAACAAAACAACACACTTTCCAAAATATTCGCTATTTCTCGACTTCATCAAGCCAATCTATGAATTATTAATTTGAGTTGAACTAAGTTAGAGCTGGTAAGGGATCATGGGCAATAGTAAAATTTGCCACGTTCATAATTCTTTAATGATCCCTTATGATTTACTCCACTAATATCTTTGTAAGCCGCATGAAAGTATGCGTTGAAATGATTTTGGTCTTAAGGCCGTAATTTGTGTCCCACTGATCTAGAGAAAGGAGGAAACTATAGATAAAAATGTATCTATGGAGTGAATTGTCACTTGGGTGTGAAACGTAGATCTTATGATAGAAGGATATGAAAGGAGGCATAAAGATTTAGACTCGCCGCAGTCAACGTAGGAAAAAGTAAGTTGGGTCGACCTTGAATCTTGCAAGTAGCTTCTGCATTGGAGGATGAAATGTTTTCTTCCAAAGATAAAACGGATGAAGATGCGAATGAGTTATTTATCAAATTGAGGAACTGCTGAAGCAAGGGGGGGTGTAATCCTAGGTAAATGATACAAAAGGCAAAGACAAATGGAATTTGTTTCCTACACGTAAAGATTTAAGCCAGCCGAGAATAGAGAAGGCCATAGGAAATTGGTAAGTAGGAGGTAGTAGGAGAGTAGGTAAGTTTAGGACGTAGGAAACTACCAAGAGGCAGATGACGTGTATTAATGTAATGAAAGCAAAAAAAAAAAATTACGTCAGAGGATTTTCTATGACCATCCATGGTGAAAATAGTGAACTATGTTGAAATTACTAAAACCAGGCTGCAACTAAGACAAACCAGGAGATGTTCGAACAGTTTCTCTTTAGATTTTGATATGAATTAGCTGCCCAAAAAGAGCTTATAAAATGACCATATCCAGTACTTGAAACCCTTGTTAATAAAAACTCATAACAATAAATAACAGCAATTCATAACAAATCCATATAAAAGGCATTCTATTAAAATTACTTAAGGAGTTTTCCTTAGAATTTACTGTCTTCTTTGCCAAACTATCTTGTATGAACAACAATTCATTTCTACCACATATAGTTATTGATAAGAATTCTAAAAGCTACATTTTTTGTTATTACTTAAATTAGTCACGAACAATCAATCATACCCAAAAGTATGCAATACACAATAAAAATAGATATCTAATGCAACAAGGAAATCCTACCTCAGTATGTATTGTGCGAGCCAAAATTTACTCCTGTTCCCAAGGAAGAATGGACTTAAGAAGAGTCTGATGGGAGCGGAAATCGAGCCCGGGTCTCCCAATTGCCGGTCGGGTGCTCTGTCCGTTGAGCTGTCTCGGCAGAACATTTCTCCATGCCATTCCCGTCCCGTCAGACTTTTTTCAAGTCCATTCTTCCTTGGGATTTTTCCTGGGTGCGCACCATCTTGCGCAAAATCACCCTTACCCGTTTTCCTGTTTTCCTCCTGTTCATTCACTTATGCATTTGTTTGTATGATTATAGGAGTGAAAATACCATTCAGAAATTAACTTTCTGTATTTGCCGCAAAATCTTACATTTTACACGTAAATAAGAGTTTTATTCGATTGTCAGATATAGAAAATAGAATAGAAAACCAAAACTATTCAACCCAGAAAATTTCCTTTTATTTTCCTTTCGCCATACGATTTTCAACCAGAGACCCTGCATGAGAGGGCTACTTACAGATGAACCATATATTCTTTACGTACAAAATAGGGAACTTGTGGGCAAAATCTTAACTATTATCTCCCTACCAAACGTTTCCAAAATTCGATCAGCAGATATTCTCCCCTTGGTGTACAATCCATTCATTCCGCATCTGCACATTGTCTAATCGACAAAGAAGAGGGCGTTTGCCGTCAACGAACTCTATCGCTGCGCCACTCCGGTGCATGGATCTGCACACCCTCCGGATCGCCTTGGCCTTCTTAACCACGTCGTTAGAATCACGCCAAACGAATCATCGATCTCGCATACCGCTCAAATTATCGACTCTAAGATGCTGCAATACACCGCCGACTACTGCCGTTCGTTTGACCTCTCCCTGACACCGGAATAATATCCTCAGTGAGCATAACAGAAGCACGTTTCCCGTTCGAGGATTCCTGAGATTGTGGTAGACCTAAAATTGCACAAGTATGCGTTATTTCCTGGTTGAGCTGTTCCGAATGCTTTGTCTGTATTTTGTAATGTTTTCCCCAAGTAGTGTTACCCTTTCCAGTCCTTTGGGCATTGGTAAAATATGCTAATATTCTGTATGATTTTGAGAGTATAAGATGAGATAGTATATTTATTCGGAGAAGTAAGACTGTGGAGCCTAACCTCATATTGGTTTATATGTACAATTATTAGACTAAAAAGAAAGAAATAGTGGGCTTATGGAAAAATATTTCTGCTCCATAAGGTCGGCAAAGAAAAAGCCCTACTAGTAGGTAGGTTGTAAATATATGAGGAAAACTACCTGCAGAAAAAGGGAGGGAAAATAATGTAGAGTAAAATACGCAAACAAATTTTAAATCGAAGGAAAAGTTTACAGTAGCAGATAGGTGTATTTAATCGCCCAAAAAAGTTTAAGATAACAATTATTTACATTACACGCGGTAACTTTATTATTGTAAAGTTATGTACCTACACAAATGTGTAATGAATTTAAAATTTCGGTAAACAAGTAAGCAGGTTGTTTGATGCAATAATGCAGAGATGTAGTAAAAATACGTTTCTAGATTTTTTTAACAACCAGCTGTGGATAGAGTTACGTTATTAAACTTAGGTTACAACAAAAAAGCAAGGAGATATAATAGTGACTGTATATTTTCGAACCTAAGATGCACCTTTTCTTGCTTCTGCTATTTAGAACTTCCAAAAATCGAGTTCGTCTTCGATACGCGATTTAAAATGAATTATCTATATCAAGTCATAAATTTCATTGTGGCCAACATTTTAACTACCATCTCCCTACCAAATATTACCAAAATCCGAGCTGCAAATATTTAAGACTTGGTATAAAATCCATTCATTATTCCAGGTTTATCTTCTTTACATGACTTCCAAAAGTTTGGAACCTTGACTTGAGAAAGTAAAGTAAATAAAGGAAGAGTATACGTAAGGAAGTTAAGATCTTAAGAACATTAAAGGACAACCTCAACAGGAATGACTCATTCCAAAAAGTATATTCACAGTTTTGCGGTTGATCCACGACTTCCATCTTCAAGCCAAATAAAGCAAGAATTATTTTCCCAATTCAAAATCGAATCGATGCTCGAAGATTCGTTGGCCTTTAATTCGTGCACAACACGAGTATGAATTTAAACTTTAATAATTCAATATTTCATATGTTATGCTTTTAAATGGACCGAGTATATTATGGAAAACTTTTCCCTTTCGATCATTTCGGCAGCTGCTATAGATATGGGAGCAATTTCTCACCCCTTAAAGTTCTCATTAAGGGGCAAATTAGGCGCCGTTACAAAGCACTTCCACCCAATCACAACTGTCTCAATCGATATCTTCCCACGTGAGGAGGCCTTTTATAACCCGACCATTTTCATGGGCCCGTTAACCGATTTTTCGCACGCGCGTTTCATAACACGCGGCGTGATGAATGAACCCAATATAACCTCGATCGATTATTGACAGTCGATAAATTTCGCCGGGGGATAGGCGCATTCGACCGCCGCCTACTTTCCATCCTAGTACATCGGATCGCCCTCAGGCATTCCCTTTTTTACCCTGTTTTTTTTCCCGCGAGCATATTCCTTTCTTCTCTCCGCACGACAGATCCTTAATCCGCTTTTCTAAAACGACCCGTTCCTCTTTCTCGTCCAATTCATTCCGCTAATGAGAGTAACCACGCGGTCACGTGGGCCGCGTTGCGAAAACTCTTCTTGAGACTTGTGGTGCGCTCCGATGGCTCATTAGTTTCCATTGGAGGCGTCGAGGACTCGTCTGTCATCGCTCCGCAAGTCTGAGAGCTTTGAAACTCTCGGAAGAGGCGATGTCCTGTGGCGCGAATTTTCGTACGTTGGTTATCGGATTCATCGCGGCGATAACGCCGACCGATTGTCTTTTCAGAGCGTCATACGCATGCGCAAAGTCGATCGCTAGCGAATACGTTGAACTCTCGACCATCCGGGAAAGTTTGAAATGAAATTCATTGGATGATCGAAGAACTAACCTCTGTAGTGCGCCAGCTACTGTATCCACTGACAACTACTCCGGCTTCTGTATCACGATAAACAGAAAATTTTCACTAGTCTTTTGGTCCAGGATAGGGGAAAATGCAGTTTTCGTTTACTCTTGTCACAGTCTTGTTAGCGGTATAGACGATGTATAAGCTACTGAGGTAAATGTGATGCCTAACTACGCTCTTTATAGTGGAAGTACTGTTAAAAGTGCTTCGCTAGCTGAGATAATTTCGCACGTGGGTCCCTGTCGGGAATTAAACCCAGGACCGCTGCAACGAATAAATGCAACTCATTGCTCACAATAGAAAAACTAAACCGAACGTGCATATAAGTGCATCCAAATAATACAGCCAAAATAAAAGACAAACAATAAAATGCGAACGAAATTTTACAAAACAACAAAAAATTCTATAATCAATAAAAAATACTCCTACAGAAGATAAATGAGAAACAGAATATACCAACTTTCCATATTTATAATACGCTGATGTTAAAATCAAAAGCTTGAGATTAGAAACACCTCCAGAAGTACTCATGGAGTCACACACACTTTCATATTTTTTCCACGAATGAAGAACAATGTACTCCAGCCTATGTTTTCCACACGAATTGTAGTATTTGAAACAGTTAAGAGATCACCTCGCGTAGTAATAGTAATATCCATCAAATAAATGCTCCTCAGATTATGATATGAAATTTAAATAACCCTATTTCCCCATGGATAAGACGTACTATGTTCCGAAGAACTTGTGGTCTAAAAACTCCGGGGTCTTAAACAATGGTGGTGAATGTTCAAGCAATTGCGTAAACTAACTCGCATATCTACAGAGGTTATTTTTTATTGTTTTTGCGTCTGTTGTTTTTCACTCTTGTATACGTTAATTTTTTCCCACAGGTTACATAAACTTTAGAGAGATATTTACGTTAAATATTTTTCCAACATTCTGATCAAGATCAAGGCGCGTCATGAAGTAGTAGATGCGAGCGTTTTATATTTTGGGAAATACCGTAATTATTTTTAAGTATAATGATCCCCTCGATGTACGCAACCGTGCGTCTCAAACTCAATATATTTCGCAGAATAAAATCTTTGGCGATCCACAAGGTTCAAGAAATCGATATTGTTGATTTATCTGTCAGTTTACCTTTCCTTAATGGATCAGATAACGTTCGACGATACACTGGCCGAACCAGACTTCGCTAATTTATCCAATAAATAGGACGTGGCATTTTCACGAGTTAAATTTGGAAAAGTGAGTCAATATCACTTCTTTTCTTTCAAGAACCCAAATCACTTAATTTCTTATCACATGACTTAAACAAGTAATGCGAGTATCGTTCGAAGCAATCACCATTACAATTTTGTCACTCCGATTAAGCACAAATGTGATTCGTCCGCAATCCATAAACGAGGACTCGTCCCAGCAATTCATCGCCTCGTTCTAGAGCAGAGATTCGAGAGCAACGACCCAGAGTTGCTAGGAAGATTGCTATACATTCATTCTTTATGTCAAACCAATTAAGAATAATGTAGTACAGGCTTTCTATCTGCTGTGTTACATAATTAGGATCTAGTGACGCACCCAACTCTTGTATGCAAATACAGCAAGATGAGAAAACCGGTCGGATCAGTCGTAATTGGTGAGGGAGGACATTGGATAACCGTAGACAACTGGGAGCTGCTATGTTAAGCAAGTTGCAGGTATTTCATCTATCCACATTCCATACCTGTAATCTCCATCGTGTGTATTCTAAGGGCTTCCATTATTCTGTATTTGTATTTCCTTAGGCAAGTTACAAGAAAATGTTACGTAGAAGAAGATTAGATGACTTCTCCTAGTCCTAACGACATATTCATAAACCAGAAAATGATTAAACCATCGTTTCATTTAGATATAGCATGGAGTATTTCTAGTCACTATCCGTTCGATTTCAACATTAAATAAGAAGTACTTTCGTCATTTATATTACCTTTTTAAGCACTTAAATGAAAAAAAGAAACGTTTCATTATTTTTTATTTTGTTCCTTCTTTAAATGTTTTAATCCGTCAATTAACGTCAATGATAGCTCAGATAAAAGGTTATACTTGTTAGTATCAGTCTCAGCCAAATTTAGATGTTATATAATCTTTTTGGCATTCATAGAGAAATCATCTTTCTAGGGCTACTTAAACAACTCATTCGTACCCAAGATTTTTTATCTATCTATTTCTAAAACGGAAACAGGGAGGCCCTGATACATCCATCACAATAATTATTGTTCACGAACGCAACTCACCCACTCCCTAACAGGAAAAATTCGTCTAACACACTAACCACTCCGCCACCACAGCCGGTACCGATTGCTAAACATGGCCTTTTAAAAACAACTAATTACAGAAATCCTCGAAGCATTCATCAATATTGAAAAGGATAAAAGAAAACTTCCCTACATAAGTATTGTATTCCAGTTCGAATGTAACTCTTTTACGAACAATTTCAATTCTGAATTAGGTCCTCGCATTTTTCTCACACAATTTTGGCCATTTTTACTGATTATTAACCTGAATTTTATATAAAAACCTAGGTATTAAATACTTGATGTTGGTTAAAGACGATAACGCTAAATAATAACAACTAAACTGTGAACGAATTCTAATTATCAGAAGTGTCTCATGGAGACATTAACTTAAAATAAATGAGTACTGACTAAATACAATACAAAGACGGATATAAGAGATTGGCGAATTCTTTTACAGGAATAAGGGGGCTCCCGGATAGCCAACGGCTATCTATCATCCCGAATGGGCACCGCGTATGCCTTCGGTGAAAGCGGTCCCGGGTTCGATTCCCGTTGAGGCCCTACGTGTGAAACGACCTCAGCTGTCGAATCACTTTTAGCATCACTACTACTCTTTTATAGGAATTAGAAAGTTATTAAATGAAAATAGAATATACCAAAGGGGCCATTTAAATCTATTTTTGCTTGTATTCGCGGATGAGTGGTGAAGTAATAAATAGAAACAACCAGATTAATATATCATTCATGATTACAAAAATAATATGTTTTGAAATGATGCTAATATTCCTGAACGATACATTTCTTAACTCCAAATGCTACCGATGTTAAATAAAGCATCGATTCCAATGCCGTTGTTTATTAAGTCTAATAACATTTTGTGGCTTCTTATTTCTTCGATTTCAAATATCCAAATGAGCACTCCGTGGAAATTTCTGCTTACAAAATCCTTCGAGGCTCTTCCTTTAATCACAAGACTCAGAATCGAACGCAAAAACTTGGACGAATCTCCCGATTCCGATCACGGAACACTGTGAAGATTAAGAACCCACGAAAACAAACAATCACTCTATTACCCATCGACAACCATTCCTCACTCCTAGCAACGATAATTCACCCCGACGTAAGAACTAACGATCTCTCAATTAAAATCTATGAGAACACTCGGTTGCACAACACCATGCAGGAAACAACAACCACGCGAGACAAATCAGTCGAAATTTAAGCGAAATTAAATGTGGAACGAACCAGAGACGGCACGGGTTTTTATAAAAAACCACTTTAGTAGGCCTCTCTCTTGATTTCAGCAGCCATAACTCTCCTTCGCTCCATTTCTCTTCCCATTAGTGGACTCCATCCTTATGAGTGGACGAGAGAGAGAGAGACTGATAATGCCCATCCGATCGCACGCGAACGCACGGACACACGCGCTGCATCCCGAAGATCACGACGTGAAATACGTATCATTTGACCCCCTTTCGAATGTCCAAGTGCCCGCGCGCGGGAGAATGAGTAGGGCTCGTGGAACCGAGAGGAGGTGAAGGGTTATTTGACGTGCTCTGCCCATTCCAATTTTTATTGCAATTGGGAAACGAGGGAAGCGAAATTTATGGGTAATGATCCTTTGCGGAGTGGGACTCCGCCTCGCGCTATGCACGATTATCCCAATGTATCGACAAGGCAAAGTGCGGGTAACAAAAGGGGATCGCTTTGCTTCGGGAACACGTTTTTTGTTGGCAAGTACCATTTATTTTTCCACTCGGGTTGAGCAATTCCATTCTTTCACTTTCGGAAGTGCACAAGGGCTCTCCTAGGCGCACGAGGGGGTGTTGCAATTCCTGCTCTAAGGATATGTAAGCAGGGTACGGTGATTACGGCCCGCAATGTTGGTTTTGTGGTCGTGATAACGCCGTAATTGCGGAAAATAGGACTCGAGTCGGAAGTTTGACTTGCGCGTAATTTTTATAGCCGGACCTTGTGGTGTGAGTTGGTTTAGGAGGTAACTGACAGTGCCGTAAACGGGAAAATTACTGTATGCAAAGGGAAGGTAATGGAATTTTGTATTATCACAGAAAGGGCTACCATCAACATGGACATGTGGATTAATAAGAAGTAGAAAAGAGTAGGAATTGTTTTAAAAAATTAGAAAGTAAGTGAACGAAGAGAAAATACCTTAATTTCCACAAAGGAATCTCATATGGAAATCACAAAGTGTTTACCTCTTAGTTCATTATGTCTTCCCACGAAGTCTGGCCAGCGATGATAAATTCAAAATAGTGAGTAGTGTAGTGCAATGTTAGTGTTCTTCTAGGAATAATGGAAGGATAATTAGAGATCTATTTATATACCCGCGTAATTTTTTTAGATTAATAAGGCTTAAAAATGAATTACAATAAGAAAATTGTGAATATCAAAATATTACTGATAAATACTCTAATATGTGAAATTAATTACTCCCGTATTAAAAATGGAAAAATGAGTGATATCTAATAAATATTACGAAATCAATACTGCCTTCAATTAATTACAGTGCGTTAGAAATATATTTTAGAGAGAAAAAATGAAGGGAATATCGATAAAAATTCTCACACATTTCAAGGAGATTTAGTATTTCATGTAAGTTCTAAATAAATAGATATCCATCGCATTCTTTGCCCCTTCCACCCTTGACAGTGGTTCTCAGTTTAATGTCTGTTGTCTGTCTGTTAACTAGAATCATATTTTGCTTAATTTATTTTCTCCCAACACTCAAGTTTGAAATACAATAATTGTACCGGAAGAATAAAGCCTTTTGTTATTCTTATCTTCATTAATTAAATCTGTTCCTAATCTAAATTATATTGCTCTATATTGTTAAGATAATTAAATTCCGAAGAATTGAAATTGGCTTTGTATATAGCATCTGATATTTTCACTCGTTCATGATATAATGTAAAAAGGTCTTCCTTCCATTGAAAAAAGTTTATTTACATCGGTTTCTATGGATTCTCCAGTATGAAATAGTTTCAGAGAACTATACGAAAACTATATCATAGTGTACTAGAGTAGTTATAATTATGCGTATACCTGTGGTAATACTGATGATGATAAAATAATTCACATATATATACGTATATATCTGTAATCGTACCTGTAGTACTAAATATGGCCACATAATTATGGTCCACTCGCTTAGTAATTATAAATATTAATTAACGCTCGATAATTGGAAAAGATAGAAACACTTGCCGATGCTTTCAGTCAGAAGAAAAGCAACACGGTTTCCACTGGCGATGGAAGCTTATAAATAACTCCTACGTAAAAGGCCCGGTGGAAAAAAACAGAAAATCAAACATATCCTCTCTAGTATGAGCTAATACAATCCCTCTCCGAACCGCTTCGTAGCGGGGCATCGTACATTTTAATTGACACCCTCTTACCTAACCGATGTCTTTCTCTTCCGCAGGAAAAAAAGCTGAAAAACGAAAACGAGAGCAGAGACTCCCACGTGGGAAATTTTCGAAGTGATCTTCTGGATATTCCTATTTGCCATTAAAAATCCTCTTCCCGAGTTGCGTCTGCATTCCATCCGACCTACCCCAAAGGCCCACGCGTCCGTCTCGTCTGCTACCGTGGACAAAGAACTGGACAGCGGAGCAGATAGCATCGGAAAGGGAGTCCTTAATGGGAAGTCCCTTCACTCTTGAGGGGAAGGGGAAAAGCGTGCCTAGAGAATGGATGTTGCGCAGAGAAGTAAGCGGAGCCGGAGGAATTTCAGCCCCGGCACTTCCGTGATAGATTACAAATAACCGGGAGAATGCGTCGACCACGGTTATTGACGAAAAAATCGATCTGTTGGCTTTAAATGGGGCGATCTTCCGAGGAGACGCTGTCCTCTTTCTGTTTTCTTTTTCGTCGGTGGATTTTTATTGTCCGACCCACCGCGGGTTGTGCGACACATGGGCTGGAGAATATGAGAAAGTTTCTCGTCATCGAAGGTGCTCCAGTTTTAGTGTCTGCGCTCGAATGGCAGAATATACGGTTTGTTTGTGATTTCCGGTTTTGAGACGCATCTTGGTCGGTTTGCACCGCCGAAATCGTGGTTAATTACAAGAGTGATCTCTTAAGACTAAACTTCGCTTAGTACAGATATTGTTACCATTATTATTATTATTATAAATCTGTATATATGATATATGGTATGCTTTAGTTTGGATTTATGGAAAGAATGGAGGGAAGTAGGATGGAGAAGTGCAAGATGCGAGTATGAGTGATAATAAAGAGAGAGGAAGAACGAGAAAAAGCTGGTTAAATGTGGTGAATAGGACCTTGAGGAAGAAGATTCACGAGCTTTAATAGAAAGGAATACATAAGAAAGGATGTATCCGAAGATAAAAATGAACGCAATGCTATGAAAGTATAGTTAACTATACCTTCTTGTGGGAGATATTTTGATTTATGTGAGATATTGGAAAAAAATAAAAGCTTAAAACGGTTTGTCAGACTTAAAGTGAAGATTATTGTTAATATCAATGCTAATTCATCATATACGATATGCCGTATATCGTAATCTTTACTTTAACCCTAACAAACAGTTGTAATTTCAGACCCCAAAGAGAACATTAGATGAAATCCATGTTAAGTACATACATACATTAAAATGTATTTAACGTTGGAAAGTCCTCTTTAGAGATGAGTATCAAGATCGGGGGGGGGGATCGTCAATTTCGACTAGGAAGTCGATAGTTTCCATGACCGCATAAGAGAGGAAAGTATTTCTTAATCACCATATGCATGAGTTAATCATTGTAATAGAGCCCAATTAAATAGGAAAGCATGAATGACGGTTATATTGAAGGAAACGAAAGAGTTAAAGTGAAAACTTTCCCAAATTAATCCTTTCAGTTTATGCCCTGGCTTAGAATTATCTAGAACGGAAAAAATATCTTATTAACATCTTCATTTTTCTCCACTTATTCACCGAATCTACTCCACCGTCTCTAATCCTCTCTAAAAAGCACAAAAATCCAATTAAAATTACATACACGTTTAGGGGTATTAAAAGAAAATCTCTACAGTGAATTCTGTATCGAAATACACGTTCATTAACGAATGCAGAAATTAATTTGGTTCTACATGGGATTAAAGAGCTCCGCGACTTCTAATCCGTGACTTTTAATTTCCTAACGTCTATTAAAATGCAAATGAAAGTAGTAAGTTATTGTTTACAATCAAATTCGAAATAATCGCGATATTTTGCGTTAAAAATCTGTGAAAAAGCAAATCATGGGCATTTCATCTAATGAGGAACAAATATACAAACTTGTTCTGACAGAGACTTGTACGTAAACTAAAATTACCACAGAGAAATAGATTTTTCTATGTAAAATAAAATAAAGGGATATTTGTTTACTTTGGACTTTTACTTCGTAAGGTGGAGTTTTACAATAAATGCATAAATGGTTTCGCCGAGATTTTGACTCCCAAAGGTTTATTAACAAAGAATATTGAAAATCTACAAAACAGTTATCTCAAGGGAGTAATTAAATTCCCAATGAGAAACGGACGTGAAAAAAGTCTGACGAAATAAGGACTCGAACCCAGGTCTCCCAATTGCAGGTCGATTGCTCTATCCATGGAGCTATCCAACCAGAACATTTTCTTCATGTCATGGAAACTTTGTGGGCAATGTTGAAGCACGCACCCTTGCCTAAGAAATCTCCCTAACGGCATGGAGAAATATTCTGCTGGATAGAGATACCAATCGGCAATTGGGAGACCCGGGTTCGAGTCCCAGTTCCGTCAGACTTTTTTCATGTCTGTTTCTTCTTGAGAATTTTCCTAGGTGCACACCTTATCGTAACCTAAACCTTTGTCCTTGTAAAATAATTAAAGATTTACGAGAATTTTGGATAAGTAAAACCCTTCTCTGAAAGTAGAAAAGGAGAGATTTGGAAATGCTGCATAAACTCCTTCAAAGAGATCAGCGGTGGAGGGACAAGTGCAGTTTATCACATAAAATAGGCAAGAGAAATTGTAAAATCATCAAGATATTATAGCTGTTGAATCACCTGTGAATCCGTGCAGTAGGTTCTATAGATTAAGTAAATTTTTCAAATTAAAGAACCTTCATTCATGAGAATGTGCTCCAACAACATTCAAGTTTTTAAGTCATAAAGTATTCCATTTTCACCAACTGTCACTAACTTACATTTCGGTTAACAGTTGTTAAACAAGTAACACGAAAGCCTAAACCTAAAGCTCCCAAATTCTCATCCTTCTTAATATAAAATTACTATATTCTTCAAAAGAGAAATTGCCCTCCTATTTTATCAGTAATGGAAAAAGTTCTCGCCCGCAAAGCTTCGAGCTTTATTTGAAATTTCAATCGAGAGAAGAGTTCGGTTTTAAAACAAGGTTTAAAAACACTCCGTAAGCCATACGTCGACAGATGGAACTCGCGTTTGGAGGCAAACGAGAAGTTCTACACTGTAGATTTCTAGGAATTATCCTATGCGCTTTTCGGAAACAAAGCTTCCATTCTCAAGTGTTCCACAATAGGAAATGCCTTAGGACTTACCTTTCCCAATGTGAGTTCCGCCTACCGACATACGGCTTACGAAGTTTTTAAAACCTCTGATTCATTTACAGCCGTCTTCCAACTTTATTTTCCTTTCGTAGTTATTAAGCATATATGCTGGTATTCATTCCTTAAATGTTCAATGGTAAAGAAGATACATATTGTAATCACATAAGGATAAAAATGTTTGAAATGTCTGCTACCGTGCATTTCTATGCAAGGGCGGATTTATCCGCCATCAGGATTGTGCCCTAGGCGCAAATATGAGATCGAGGCCCTCACTAGGAATTACCAGCAAATATTCCAATTTTTTCATAAAAAACACGAATATATCCCACAGAAATCTCAGTCGTAACAAACATCTACATCTACATAAGTACCCTGCAAGCCACCTTCCGGCGTGTGGCAGGGGGTGTAAACACCAAGAGTAGAATTACTTCTTTAATTTATTATTATCGCGTATCGTTCGCGGAAAAAAAAGTCCCTAAAACGACTCGTACTAACATATTTTGAAATGCAACACAACTTTTCTATAAATTGCAATGAAAGACGTAAGCAATGTAATATTATGCAGACTTACTCAACAAATACAGAAATCTTTCTCGAAGAGGAAGCCAGAACAATCTGTTATTGAGAATTTAATAGCACGGTCTTATTGAGTCCCATAAATGAATGAGTCCCCCAGCAAGCGCCTGCTTATTAATTCACCCCCAATTAAAAATCCAGCGATTAACACATTCACTGCGGATCACTCCACTGATGGAGTGATAAATGCATTGGAAATTGAGGTATCCGCAATGAACTCGATATCATTTTGGAATTCTTACCAAAAAGAAAGTACAGTTTTATCGGGTAACCCCGAAACTGATACTTATTATCAATAGGGGTACCTATATTCCTTTGAATATTATGTTTTTTATGTTATATCATGTATGTTTGTATACTTTGTAATGCAAAGGAATAAATACCATTATTACTATTATCATTTATAGTGAACGGCCGAAACGTTTAAGGAAACTACATCATGAACAAATATTGGAAAAGGCAAGGAGTGTGAAAGTTGTAATAGGCACAAGTGTTGGGAACAGAAAACGAATGGGAAGGAAAATAAGTGTGACAGAAATGAGTAGTGAGAGTGTAGGAGAACTAGATAACGCCTCTTTGCCCATTAGCGAAGGCGGGAAATGAGGACTGATCTTTTTGCGTCTCCCACAACGAAAATAACCTTTAATGCGCTAAATGTCTTTAATATTCATAGCATACGTCGCCTGTGGGATTCTCTCACTCACGGAAAAATACTGCCCTCTCAACATAAACGCACTATACGTCTTCCACATACCTGTTTCTGTCACCCCTTTTAAGCTTAATCTTTCCATCTGCTAATGGTGGTTTCTGGTTCATAACACGATGCGTAATTCAAAGTACGAGAGATACAACTTCAGTTTTGTCTTAAAACCTCTATATCTGAAAGGAATCTTCACACTCACTTCATTTCATATGCGTAGATATTCTCATGTAAACGTTAATTTGTTTTGAATGATTTACATGAACGGGGCATGTATCTCGGACTTAATTACAAGAGTGAATGTGTCCATAATTTCCAAAGTAGTTCGAGTATTATAAAGAGCCGATTATTCCAGTTTATGATGTGTATATTTTAGTGCTCCCGGATGGCCAAATGGGTGACGCATTCGTCTCGGTGAAAGTAGTCCCTGGTTCGATTCCCGTTGAGGGCCAACATGTGTGAAATTACAAAAGCTGTCAAAGTACTCTTAAAAGTACCACTACTGTCTGATTTAATGTATTAATGGGAAATTCTTTTTCTACAGATACTGAGCATATACTGCCATATTATAGTTGTAACGGTTACATTACTAAATTTTCAAATAAAACCATGAAGGTGATAATAGACTTACGGCACCGCTGATACTAGAAGGTTAGACGGAAATCAGAAATTCTCAGGGAAAAATCAAATCTACACATTAAAGATATATATTAATTACGATGTGTGAGATAGATGCATTGAATATTTATATTTAGTTAGTTACTTAATATTTTAATAATGAAGACATTTGAAATCTAGTTATTTATGTGAATCGGCGTAATCTATTTTTGCAGTCTAAGAAACCATAACCTCAACGGTTGTGAAAATGAATGTAAAATGGTAGATGTTAAACGTACTAACGCTATAATGCTTGACCTTTTCATTCTCTCTTATCGTGGTATGTCAAGATTTTACTGCAATTCATTTTTCCACGGTACACTGAAAATGTTTACGAATTTGATGAAGTAATAGAGTAGTTTCTTGTCCGAAATAATACTGTGCCATTCGAAATTCAATGTCCCATAAACTAACTTCCATGAAATTAACAGGTCGATTTTAAAATGAATCATTATCAATATTAATATACATTATTATCAATATTAATGAATTATGAATTATTTCACCGTGTAATCAAAATTATCGATACATTCATTTCGACGAAAATCGAGAGCAAGAGTTACCTATCCTACTTAACCAAACCAATCTAATAGAAGTCAATTCTGATGCATTTGAAACAGCAATCGTTTACCTATAGAGGTAACCTCATTGTTTTTTCCGATAGAATGACATTATAAGTTCATCCACAAAGACGCGGGAATATCTCATTTGAGAAGTACTTAGTTAAGCTAACCATTACAGCGCATATTTTGGGCGTAATATTTTAATCCTAAGAAGTATCTGATAGCGAACAGAATCGATCAATTTGCCGTCAGAAGCGGCCTCTTCCAACCTTAAGGCGATTCCGAAGCGTGCGATCAGCCGGTGCACGCCTGCGGCCGCGATGGGGGAAAGGCGCCCCTCAGAGTAGTAGGCGAGAGGTAGGGCGATACCTCCCACTATCCTTCCTTCTCTCCCCTTAACCGCGGCTCCTCCCTCTTGGCCACGCGAGTCGTGACTCCCGTGGACTATCATGGACACGGGCAGCACACTCCTCCGCCTCACTCTCTCCTCACCTCAACCGCATCTATTTTACTCGGACTTCCACTCTTTCCCTTCCTTTCAGAACCGTGAAGAACTGAGCAAGATGTCTTCTAATTGAAAATCGCACGGAAAATCCGCCTTTTAAAAATTTTAGGGCATGCCGCAAGGCATTATCCTGGGTCCTCTTTCATTTCCAAAAAAAGCGGGAACGAGAAAGCCACGATTATCTGCTGGAATTTCCCGGTGAAACGATTACGGATTTTCTTTCACCATTTTGCATCCATTACGCGTACTTGAGTTTTCCCCTCTATTCTCCCCAAATAAAGAGAATTTCTTTAATCTTTGCTTAAATTGATGATATTCGAAATTCACGACACTCAGGCAACTCGTTTCTGGGTTAGCCGCGAAGGAGCGTCTCATTTTTACAATGCCCGTGCCCAATATGTTTATTAATGCATTACTTTTTATTTCTAATGGTAGTACATGTGTGCTTTGAGATTCTTATAGTCCTCTTTCAACCTGCTTTTTCTCGAAACATTCTTCTTTTCGGTGCACACATATTCCTGTCGAATATCACTGTCATTATGACTACCTCTTTAAGATTACCAGAAGCAGTATTTTTAAAAGTGCTTCGACAGCTAAGGTCAATTCGTACGTGAACGCCTTATCGGGAATCGAACCCGGACCCGCTTTCATCGTCGAACGCGTTACCCACATAGCTATCCAGAAGCCATTCAATGATAGCTGTCTACTCATTTTTTCTAACTATTCAATCCTCGAGTTTCCAATTTTAACTTTAATCAGTTCTTATTCTCCTGACAAATGTAAGATCTTTATTCATAAAACAATGTGGGCCAAACCGCACTTTATGTTCAACTACCCTTGTATAGGTAAACGATTCTTCGTGCTTAAAACGACAAACCGAATATTCCTACAGAGTGTGAGCAAAAGCATATGACGTTCATCGCAATNTGATGACAGCTCATTTTCTAAACCTTAAATGTTGATTGAAAACAAAACAATGAAAATCAAGTCTTGAGAGGTGATTCTTAAATAAAATTACAATAAATAGCAATACTATCACTAGCCTTTCTATTAAAGTCAGTCAAAAGTAGCATGCATTACTGTTGTGATTAAATGTAAAATATTTTTTCAACAACATGATCCAAGTAAAAGAAAAGGCACACTCTTCAAGAAGCAAACTGTTTTTGAAAGGTATAATTTCTATAAATAAAATTCAGAAACTCCTGTTTTGAAATAATCAGACCATTAGCACTCTATTTAGCATATACTTTTAGACTTGAACCTTCCATAAAATATTTCACTCTACTATGAAAACAAAATTTTTAAATGCCAGATATTTCTAAATATCACTGATTTAGTTTCATCCAATAGGTTTTACTTTCACAATTACTACCCTGGCCCATTAATGCCCGATTAATTTGTCTCACCCTGTATAGCCAAGCAGAAAAGAAAGTATGTTTTTCAGCTAAGAGTAGTGTAAGAATGATGAATTTATAATTCTTAGATTCTACAATGTGTTATTTAAAGATTCCACTTATGAAAATGTGGAGCAACAAAAACATTCAATTTATGAGTCACAATGTAACTGTCCTCAAAAGAACAAAGCCAGGTGTTATTGAGTAGTTTTCTTCATTTCTTGTTAGAATTTGAAATTTGTTTAAAGATTTTCTATTATTAAGTTACAATAAGCTAAGGTACTTTTGGTATGGGAGACACTGATGTCTGCTGGTCATTTCCTCTCAAAAGAGTTTGAGTGACCACTGTCGCCAAGTTAATAGCTAATACAGTGGGAAATAGGGGTATGAGTTTCATTATCCTATTTTTGTTTTTTGTATGTAAATCCTTTCATATGAGTCAACCTATCTTAGGTCGTTAATTGAGTACTGAGTAATTTCAAATTTTTAAAACTTATGAGGTGGTGGTCATTTTCAACTATGTGAGTAGTAATGCTGGAATTACAAAACCTGCTGTTTTTAAATGAGCCATATGTTCTTTAAAATATGTTTTGAGTCTGTGTCACATTTGACCAGAGCTGCGCCGTTCTATGGGTGCATCTTAGGGGCAGCAACAGAAGCGTAGCAAACCACTATTATTATTAGAATAACATAATTCGTTGTTTTCTGTATGATACTCACGACTTATCTAGGAAAGATATTGACGTGAAATTAAAGATAGGCAAATATATAAAGAATAACTCGAGATGAGAAGGGAATATTTGTTCAGTAGATTTAATCTAAGTTATTTGTGTTGCAACACAATTTTTATTAGAAAATCACATTTAGTTGATAAAATATATTTCATAATAATCATATCACTTCATTTATGCGCGTTGCGATGATAATGTTACTCGAAAGTATTCTGAAATATAAACGATTTACTATTTCGTATGCTATCTACTATATTAGCACAGGGAATTATTAATTTCATGCTAAATACTATGTTATTACAGGGAACATGCAATATTAATCGTCACTGATGTTTTGTAACCAAGGTTTGCTTAGAAACGAAGTCATAAAACACTGGTTTCTCAAAGTCTTACAGATAAATTTTTACCTGCAAATCAGGAGATGTACGGTTTTGGTATTTGAATTTAAAGGGGCGGAAAATTATGTTTGCATCCGGGCGGCAGATAGGGTTAGCCCGGCGCTGGTTATAATAGCAGTAGTAATAGTTAAAAATATATTGCTACAGTGAATAAGAGAGAAATATTATTTCAACAAGATTCTTTTTTAAGTCTCTTATTAGTTGTCATGAGCAACTTGGGTTAGTAACGGCATAACAAGATGCAGGAGATAGTCAGGGAAATAAGGGAACGAGATAGGTCAATAGGGGAGGATATAAGGACGAAGGATTCAGAGGAGATGGAAAATCCGCGAGAGTCAGGTGGAAGATGGGGGAAAGGATTGGGGCGACGAAGAGATGTTAACGGTCCGAGCAAAGTGGACCATTGGAGTGTACGCGGGAGAATGTGCTCGCATATTGGCGAAAGGCTTTTATCCAACTTATGGGTCTGCTCTAAATCCTCCTCAAGTCCCTTTTCCATATGCGGAATAAGTTATTCCCGGAGGTTTCCAACGCTGACGGGTGGCTTTTCATTTCTGCAAGCACTTTCCTCGCTCGTTTATCATGTATACTACTTCCCTATTGTAGGTTGATTAGTTAATAACTTCCTTCGTGCCAAGATATGAGGTTATATTAATAATGGCAGTTCCGGATGTTACCTGTTCGAGGAGTACTGTCACAAATCACAATTAATTAAAAGATTGTTGTGGTAATTATGTTTAGATTCAAGACATTCGCATTTTAAAACAAAAAAATTATTTAATTGAAACAGGAAGATATTCACAATTATGTCCACTTCAATAATAATAATTATTATTGAAGTAGGTTATTAAATAATAATAACAATAATAATTATTATTATTATGAAACCCAAACAGTAATATTCGTTGCTAGGTAAAGTTTTATCGTTGGATATAAGGTACTATACAACGATTAAACTTTACCTAGCAACGAATGTTTAGGTTACATGAAGTTTTGAAAAATGTTGTGTATTGGTGGAAAACATACTAGGTAGTGCCTGGTTGCTGAGAAATACTGATAGGAAATCAATTCATGATGTTTGATGAAGAGGAACTTGTGCAGTATTTGCGAGGGCGCTAAGAATCAATTTTTTAATTATTTACATCGAACTATTAACAATTAAATTCATTCATTTTCCCAGTAAGCAGCCAGCGACGTGTGGCAGGGGGTGTATTATTATCCCATGCCATTCAAAGATAGCCAGTTAAATGATAACTGATAAATACCAAAAAGAGCAGTATCTCTTGGTAGTACCAGAAGATCAATTTAGGAATTCTGTACTAATCAAGTATTAACAAATCATAAAGAGAGAGGGTGTGTTTTTTTAAACCTCGCTTACTAATAGCATGTTACCGACCGCTGAGGAAAAACCCTTGTGTATTGAGGATATCCGATCTATATATCTTAAGTTGCACATAAGATAGTACCATTGGAATGCATTCTGTAGCAAATCGGAACGCATAAAAACAATTTTACACCAGTCAATGATAAAATTATTGAATAATATAGCGCATTAATAAGCTATGCGATGGATGAAAGGAAAGAAAGTTTGAACACGGCTGTTAATGAATTAGAGGTTTAAAAACACTCCCTGATGATGGAGACATTATCTCTAAAATGCTCATTCGGCCTTCCCAGAAATCTGTAATCCGGAGCTTCCCGTTTGTCTCTTAGCGCGAGTTCCGCCCGCCGAAATACGGCTTACGGAGTGTTTTTAAACATCTAACATGCGATCGATGTTATGGAAAAGCATCCGTGGGGTTTTAAGACTGAATTCGGCTGAAGCCATTTGATACCCAATAAATTTAGATCCACTCCTTAAGCCAGAATCTACGACGGAAGAAAACGTGTATTCAGAATCAATGAATAAACATCGAGCCGTGGAAAAGGGTAAAGTTACACCATCGCTGAGCATTTAATATTCGTTTATTTATTGTTCCTCGGTGCTGAAAATAGGGAAGATTTCGTTGGAAAATAGTGAATTAAAAACGTAAAGAGCCAGCAAATTATCGCATGCATATTTGTTGCCTCCATGCAATTCTAAATCGTTCGAAAGTACAGATCTGCAGCTTGCTCAAGAACAAGGGAAATCTGGAAATTGAGATTACTTCCTGATCCGAAAGGATTCAGCGTCGTATGATCTTCTCAACTAGACCGAAACGGAAAGAACCACCGCTCGCATAAATTTGAAAGAGACTCTTTGGGACCCCACCTTTCTCTCTTCTGTTTACCTTTCATCAGTTTGGCGGCCTTCCATTTCCTAGCAACGGTCGCCCACGCCATTTTCATCGTTTATTTTAGCTCTGTTAGAATCACTATGGTTACTGCAGATACTGTTAAGTATTCAGCCATGACGCCGGTTGTGTCCTCATCCCCTCTACCATCAGCTACGAAGAGGGGATGAGGTATGAGAAATGAGGCTTACTAGGCAATGTGAGGAGTGAGGTAGTTTGCCCTTACTTTCCCCACTGAGCCAGAATGCTATAAAATGAACAACTCCAGTCAGTGAAGCACAACGAGTAACAATTTTCGAAGCTTTGTATAAGAATTGAGGCTTACGAGGCGGGATGAGGAGTGAGGCAATTTGCCGTTACTTTCCTCACTGAGCCAGAATGCTATAAGCAGAACAAGCCCGCTTTAGAGAAGCACAATGACAAGTAACACTTTTCGTAGCATTCTATACGAAGAAACCTTAATCAGTGCCATTATCAAGCATAACTCATACCTCAGTAGCTCTCATTCATCACAGCCATGAACAAGACTGAGACGAAATTATATGAAAGATACATTTTCTCCATCCCGTATCAAAATACAAACAATAAATATTTCATTCATCAACATACGGTAGCAGGACTTAACGCAGATAACGTTCAGTGAAGTTGAAGTGATCTAAGTCTGGATTTTTAAATATTATTTTGGATATATCTGCAGTTAAGAGTAATTAAAGTTTGCTTTTTGGTGACGAAACATATGAAGCCCGCTTGTCTGCAAAGCATTCAGTCCGGGAAGAGGCTTGAACGATTAAAAACTCCGCTATTTGGTCAGGAGAGAGAATGAGGCCTACTACGCAACATGAGGAGTAAGGTATTATAACTCTGATTGCCACAAAATGCTATGGGTGGAAAACATCCTTGTAAGTACAGCACAATGACCCTATGAATAGTACTATTCTTAAAATACTGTGACCAAGATCGATGCCGTTATTCAGCATTACACGTTCCTCAGTAGCTCCCATATCATCACAGCCATGAAAAAGAGTGACGCTAATGCAGTAAAAGCTTAAGCGAAGAAATAAGGAATTCGGCTGATAAAAATGTATACTTTGAAAATATTTTCAAATCGTTTTCTTCTATCTTCTCCTGTAAATATTTAGCGTTGTTATACGTGTCGCCATTGGCAACGGAATTTTTTGGTGATGTGATACTATGATAAATATGAAAAATATTTCTTTCTCTATCCTGTACCGATGAAAATATCTACTTCTGAAAATATTTTCCAACTGTTTTTTCCTATCTTCTGCAGTGAATATTTAGAGAATAATTTTAGTAAATATTTATAATTTTACAAATTTTGCCATTGGCAACGGATATTTGGTTCATCTGCAATGTGATTTTATGATAAAAATGAAAGATACTTGGATATGGCAAAAGCGATAAATTCATTTTAATCATTCTGAAATGGCTAAACAATTCTAAAAATCCTCGCTCTGCCTTCCATTTGCAGACTACCTCTTTCGTTTCCTTCAAGAGTATCAGAGAGAAGACATTGCGCATGCGTAGTGAAGTGTGTCTTACGGAATCGATTTTGGATAACAGTGATTTGGAAATGGGAGGAGGGCGATGGTCAGAGCTCTGGGACGTAGTGATTTCCCTCCGTGATTTAAATCTGCTCGGTTTTCTCATAAACCTGACAACAGTTTAATTTTACTTGAGTGACCCTGGCGTTAAAAACCATCTATTATTGGTCCACTTGGACTTCGAAATCCGAGAGAAAGAAATTACGGGAGATTGTAAAAAGCTCATCAACTGCTTGATTAACACGATTTGATTGAAGATATATTGGTTGATTTTTACGACACAAAAAAATTCACTGCCTTTAACGTTCCATAATTTCGTATCCGCCCAAAGAAAATTGGTGAGGCAAAGCATTAAATCGCATACACGTGGCTAAAGCAAAAACGAAGGAATGCTTTTATCGTTAAAGTTTCTTTTGTAAGGAGCCATAACAGAAGTTATTAGGTCGATAAGTCATTTGACGCCGCCTATAAAATATCGATTAATATCGACATCGAAATATCGATATCGAAATATAGATATCGAAATATAGGTATCGAAATATAGATATCGAAATATAGATATCGAAATATAGATAATGAATTATGGGTACCGAATGTTCGATATCGAGATATCAATATTAAAATATGTATCTCTTTACATTCTAAGATATTAAAAAAGAATAAATGATTTTAATGTGGTGCTGTAGCCCAATCAACTTTAGTATTATCCTCTCTTATAAATGTATGTGGCCTCAATAAAATTCTACTGATTGACCTTTAGGCCAAATATATTTCCTGTAACGAATTTTCTTTGAATAACGCATGTTTTTTTAATCTCTTCAATGCTCCTTACATAATTTTTCTATTGAACGTTCTTACTTAAATTTTCAAACGATTTTAATTTTCGGATTTTTTCGTTTAAAATGCCATGCCAGTTATTTTTATTCTTTTAGTGAATTAATATTTGTGAATTTTTGTTATAGTGCTGCTCACGTGATTCCTATATATACACTGTTTCCTTTGCATCATTTAGCTTGTATAACAGTAGGTTTGCTCAGGTTTTTCGCATCCCCCTTCTTTGTGGGTGTTTTCCTGCAGTGGATAATTTTATTTCCTTAGTTATTACTTAGGTTTTTACATCCGCGAATTCTTTTTTAACTTTTCTTCTCTATTTCTATGTACTAATACGACAGAAAGACTTTTAGACTCAATTTCGTCTTAATGAAGACCTTATTTCTCCTTGTCCATATTTTCCCTAGTTTCTTAAAAAATTAATACACGAAAAACAGGTTTTTCTGCGTTCTGATTTAAGCAGGGCTTACGTAAGTCCTTTCTATGGACCAAAGGGAATACGACTAAAGTGACATCATCGATGCTTAAAACATTCACGGACAGATGAAGAAAACTTTAAATGAGCCAATGAAACAATCGAAAATAACAAAGAATTTGAAATAATAATCATAAACTGTTTATTTACGTTTATTATGAATATTATAAGAAATAAAAAGGAAATTTTGGATTAACCGTCTCTTCTGATTATGCGTGCACCCTCTTCCCATAACTAGGCCGGATAATCGAGAATTCACAACATTTTGACCAAATGAGTCTAAATCACAGCGTGAACGTGAGATTCTTTCCGCATTTCCAAATCTAACAAATTATTCAACATTTTTTAAATTTAGTGAGAATTTACAGTAGAATAAACTTGCTTCGGATTCTCGCTGGAGAGAAAACGCCTCTGTTCTTTTCTAATGGGGCATGAAATATCGAACCATTTATCGATCAACTCCTTAACTAGAAGTACAATGGAAAATTATGTCGTCCCTTTTTCGTAACATGTCCACTCTATGGTTGCTGCGGTAAATCAAAAATGTGGAAAACTCTACTTGCAGACTACTACAATGATAAGTCGTTTTGATACATTCATCTTTGATTGGTCTCCCTCCCCACCCCCTAAAATACGTCATAATTGCTCCCCCTCCTCCTCAACCGCGAAGATAAAATGAACAGACCATAGTTGACAATCCTAGTCTCTGTTAGCCTTTCTTAGAGCCAAAGTACGCCGTCAGAAGGAAAAGTGAGGAGCCCGAAAGGGATAATCCATAAACACGCTTGGCGATCGGTTCAGCAATAAACGATAAGGAGTTAGGCAAAGCCTTATCAGACGAAAACATTCCAAGTTTTCACACAGGTAAGAAGTCAGAGAAAGCTGGGCAGGATGAGAGGGGAGTGAGCTAAATGGGATAAGCGAGGACGATCGAAGAAGAGGAGGGGGTTAAGGAAAAATGAAAATTACTCGCTCTCGTGGGATTCCAATGGAAGCAACATAATTGCTTAGTGATTGCCTCCATTTTCACTTCGACTTGCACAATCTCACCTCCTTCCGCTTTATTTCCGACCTAGTTTCCAATCCACTCCGCAATCTCCCGCTTTTTGAAATCTCCGCCGCTGAGGATGACACATTGGTGCGTTTTTGCAGAAGGAAACGGATGTGGACCGATTGAATCTGTCGTCTTTAGCGGAAAATACCATTCATTCTCGGGAAGGATGGCGTCGACCTAAATTTGGCGGTGTTCCTTAGCAACGAGACAAAGCTGGAAAAGAATTGACTTTTATTTTCATAAACATAAATTATGATGCCTATCTTTGATTCCTACGTTCCGATTGTTTGTCTTGTTTTACGTAGAGTACAATTAAAATATAATTCCTTTTAAACATTGTCTAATTACTATTATTCTACATCTACATGAATACTCTGCAAGCCACCTTTCGGCGTTTGGCAGGGGGTGTAAACACCAAGCGTTCGAGTTACCTCTTTAGCTTATTGTTATCGCGTATCATTCGCGGAAAGAATGAGTCCCTAAAACGACTTGTCCTCGCATCTATTTCTCTTCTTTTACGCTCATTGTCGGATCGGTAGAAGGAACAGGGGTGTCGCATATTACGTCTACCGCAAATGTACTTTCTCTGAATTAATTAATCAATCACAGCCTAATCCCCTTTTGTTGCAAGGATTCCCAACCAACGTCTGAAAGCATTTGCGTAACGCTTGGTTATTTATCGTAGCACTTTTTAACAAATAGTATCGTCTTTCACTGCACTCTCTCGAGCTCGCAAGTACACGTTTCATCCGCTGGGTCCCATATACTCGCCGCATATTCCAGATGGGTCCTGAAAAAGCTGAAACAAAATCGCTCTCTAACCTTTTCATAGAATCTACCTACATTGCGCTACATAAACGCGAGGTTTTAAGTTGCTTAACAGCAGATTTTCCTGATACGCAAATGTTATTCCTTTGGGATCAGCTGCACGACTTCATCGTGCAAAGAAGTTCACCTTTCCGTAATCCTTGTTATTATTTTTATTATCATTACAAGTGTTCTTGTTTATATTTCAACAAAAAGTGTTCACCATCAATTTTTAATACTTTCCCACTGAAAGGCTCATTCCTCATCAAAAGCAAATTGAAGGATTACTTACTGAGCCTAGATGCTCATAGTTATTAACTAAAGCCCATTGTTAACTGCTTAATTTGAAAGGAAAGGAAAACTAGAGGAACATCTACCTGCTAGTATGAATTTTTATTGTCTTAATATCTTGCTATGGTTGTTTCCATCTTAAGACCACTCCTGAAATGAAGCCATCATTGCATGTTGCAATGCCTCTGTTTATATTGTAATGCTATAGTTTATTTCAGTGAAATCAAAGATTTAGGAACTTTTCGTTGGAAGAGGAAATTTTTTAGATTTTAGAATATAGTCCTTTCTTATTTAAAAAGAAACCTTTCTTCATAGAATTTTTTTCATACTTCCTATTCTTGCATACTTGAACTTTATGAACAATATGTGCTATTTATTTTTCGATGTGAATAAGTGTATTAATGTAAATTAAGGAAATGTAGCAATATAACACCTCCCTTGATGATGCGCCATTCTGCAGATCAGGGGGAACAAAGGAACTGGAACATTTACAGCTAAAGTATGAGATGAGGTGTTTTTTTGTTGTCTAGTATACTCGTACATTCTTCATCTTGTCTTGAATAAAACAACACCATTTCAACCCTATGACGTATTTATAACTAAGAGATAAGGTAACTAATGGCGAAGACCTTCGAAGTTTGATTTACGACATCAGTCCTAGGTGCAAAAAAATAGAGTGTATAAAGAAGACACGATAGCCTTTCTAAGACAGCAATAGAAGGAATGGTGGGAGGGAGCAATTACGGAGGAAAACCTCGGTTGGTTTAGGAATTGTACAATCGACTGATCGTGACTTCATGGTATAACTCCATGAAGGAAGGAATTAAAGAATGGCTACACCTGGACTACGCATAATAATTCCAACAACTTAGGTTTCAATGCAAAATTATCATCAAAGATCAGGTTTTCCGGGTGCGTTAAAATCTAAATCGTTGGAATAAATATTGGGAGAAAAAGTGGAAGTCGCTTCTTATTTCTTTATTCGATTTGTTGATTGATAATGGGAGAGGTGAGAGAGATATAATAAGTAGAATTACTCATGCGGAAAGAACATTCTCACAAAAATACAATAGTTAACAGTAAATACCACAAGTGTGGGTGTAAACAAACAGATGAAATACACTTTTGAACGTAGAATCCTTTCGTTTGGACTTAACGACACTAGAGAAAATATTAGTGTGAATGGAGACGAGGTGCTGCAGAATTATGATGAGAATAAAATGGACGCACCGAGTTGCTGATAAAAAAAGCCTCCCGAAGAAGGGAGAAGGAATTAGCAATGAAAATGCCCGTGAGCGATTGCGTAGGTCAGGCCTCACCTGGAATATGCCTGTAGTGTATGGGAACCTGCAGAAAAGTGTTGCATTCGAGAATTAGAAAAAGTACAGCGAAAGGCGATACTTTTCGTAAAAAATTGTTACGATAAATCAGTGAAGATTAATCGAATGCTTCAGGACGTAGGATGGAAATCGCTAGAAGATAGAAGATTTAAACAAAGACTTCATTTACTTAATAATTTCAGAGAAGGTATATCCTTAGAGGATGTAGCTGATATTATGTGTCCTCCATGTTACATATGCCGTTCTGATACAGAGAGAAAAGTCAGATAAATAGGCGCAATAGCTAGCCGTTTGAAAAGTTCACTTCGCGAACGTTGCGCGAAAGTAATTGAATAGGGAAGTACATGGTGCATCCACACGCCGAAAGGCGGCTTGCAGGGTAAAAACGTAAAGTACGAGATGCAGATGAAGAGCGTATGAAAGAAGAACTCTCCGGTTAACTTAGGTGAGAACAAGAAGAAAATCATTATATTCATTTGTATTCGCATTGAGGTACTGAAAAACATTGCTTCATAAATTGGATATTTTTATATTCTGTGAGAGCCCCAGAAGATTTCCTATTAGAAGACGAAATGTTTGTACTTTGGAAGTGAACGCTGTTTGGACTTTTTTTATGTTTCCTGGTGGCTTTACTTTACTACAATTTAGTAACTATCGGTGGTCTTTATCTTACGAAAAAGTAATCTGATTCTTAACCTCTTTCCTGACACACCCGAGATATCTTGTAGGAGAGAGTTGTTTAAAATTCTCGTATTTAGTAATTTCTATTTTTTGGGAATTTTTTACTTTCAAATGATATCTCAGTTAAGCTGTCGAGCGTATTGAGCTGGTCTAGCATGCTTTCTTTCATCTGCCGTCTATTTGTACGTTTCCACCGTTTTACTCAAAATGTGGATATACTATAAACAGGTAAAAATTTAAGAAAATAAAAAAGTGAAATGTTTTAAATAAAACAGCTATCCAAGGGGAAAAAAGACTTTCTATCGTTAAGTATAATCTCATAAATTAAGAAATAATTAATTAATTAAGAAATAAAAAATATGCTTTTTTCTAAGAATTAAGAAATAAAAACTATGCTTTTTCAAAATGCTCTCACAAAATATCGTCAGGAAAGGAGTTGCTGATGACGGATGACCCGAAGCACCCGTACGACGTTTGATTCTCCCAATAAATATGCATAATCTCATCACTTCTTGTTTACTTTAGCATCACCGATCCATTTGCTTGAAGAACCCCTTTCTCCCTTTCCACTAGTTATAACACCCGAGTATCACCGCTCAGTCATTAATGCGAGCTTATCGAAGTAACCACTTTGATGGAGCGATGTTCTTGTTAGCATGCGTGTAATCGTTTCATTCTCCGTGAGGAGAGCAAAAAGAGTTTCCTTTCCTAGCCCCGAAGTCCTCATCAATCACTACTATGACAGCTTCGGTTTAACTATTAGTGTCATTCATGATCCTTGGGAATAGATGATAGCCACGCATACTTTATATGAGTAGCCTCGAAGTTTTTCTAACCATATATGATCATCGGAAATACTTACATAATTACGCTCTATTACTGAATGATTTCGAAATTCCTCTACCACCTGAAAAATCGCAACGATTGAGGTTCCAAAAATTCGCAACATAAAGTTTGAGCTTTGATCTAAAAATGGAAGTGCGTCTCAAAAAGGCTAAATTTTTACGAGGAAAAAGCAATTGTATTTCTCATATATTTTGACAAGTTGGAAAAAACACTGAGGAAATCCATTACGGGCATCTGCGAAAAGGCAATAACGAGTACTCCTTCGGAAACCGGTTACAGAAACAAACGATAGGAAAAAGAGGAGTTATTTAATATACTGTGCGTCACCATGGTTTCTAACACAATGGCACAAAACTAATCATGGGATAAAAGTAAATAAATAAGATAAAAGTAATCAATAAATAAGAAAAAAAAACAAATAAGATAAAAGTAAATCACAATTTAAAAATATATTCCAATTCATTAGAACACGTAAATTATTATTATGGTGGATTTCAAACAAATTCAATAGGTGTTATTAGGCGTGTTCGCGGAGACAGTCCCGAACCAGTTCGGAACTGTCGCGAAGACGCAGTTTGCGTTTCTAGCGTTAAAAATAGTTAGGAAAATTATCCTGCGCACGCATCTCAGTTACGAACTGGTTCTTAACTGTCTCCACGAATACTAACAATATTCTCTCGTTGTACTTCCTAATTTTCTGAGTTTCCTCGCGTAATCTTTCTCATTTTGCTGTTCCATTTCAATCAGTATGTTCATAATATGTTTCCAAACACATCTTCCTATCTTTAGTGATTTATCTAATAATACAAATGAATGATGAGTTGTGGTAGGAATGAATCGCGAAAGTAATCCTTTAGGGAAGTAGAGTCATGTAGCTTGCACCCCCTGCCACACGCCGCAAGTTTGTAGGGTACTTACATACAAATAGACATAGACAATGATCGCTGCACCCCTGATATAAATAGTAGTATTTTATTTCTTATGCAAGGGGTCATAAACCAAACTTTAAACGAACCAAATTTAATCTTCACATATTTAATACAAATTAGGTTAAGATAATGTAACTGCTCCATTTTTTCGGCCAAAAAATATTTAATCTTTTATCGTTATAAAGTACGAACTAGTTCTGACCGCGATAACGGGTGGACCGCAAACACCATGCGACTGACGTTGCCAAAATATTGCTCAAATTCATCGAAGATTCGCCAGACTTTTCGGCATTTTTCGAGATGGGTTCGATTTTAGCTCCACCTGTCGATTTTCACGCTTCATCCAGTTTTTGAAGCAAAACTCCGCAAATCGAAATGGAACACGCCATTACACCCGCTCGCTTGTCATGGCTTCCGTGAGAATCGATTTTTTCCTCTCATTTGTGCGGAAATGCATCAGATTTGCTGTCGTCAGTCATTGGAACAATTGTTTTACGTTCACCGAAAAGCGCGTTTTTAATTAGCCATTTAACTCGCATCGTTTCTTCGCGACAAGGTAAACGAGATAGATTAGTTCCCAGCTTCTCAACTTCCGACTCCCCTTCCTTTTTTCAGAAACACGGCAGCGATGAAGAAAAAAAATTAGAACTTTTACCTATCCCACGGTGGGAATATTCAACTTCTTCAGCTTTGGGGGATAACTACAGAGACAGTGACCGGATCTTACAAATAAAGTAGAAAGTACCGTTTATACTCGTGTACAGGTCGATCTCCCGAATTTTTACTTAAAATGTCCGTTTTTTACGTATTTCGTGTATAATTCAACCGTAGTTTTGTTTACTTAAATATCAAATGCTGAAAATCTACTTCTTGTGAATTAATTTTAATTATAACGTGTGGACTGATAAAAAATATATTTTCAAGTAATAAGGATTACAACAGATATAATTTAACTTTTTAACAACAACTTTTTGTTGAATAAACTAACAATAAGTTCCTATAAGTCAAGATATAAGACATTATTACAAGGTTTTTGCAAGCTTCAAATACTATGAAGTAAGCCATATTCGATCTCTCGACTTTTTGCACTTGTATAATCGATATATTGCATCCTGGCGATCCATCAGAAACTTTAATCACATTTTAAGCTATTGATTGTAAAAGGGCTATTCACCTACTCATGTTTGTGGTCATCTTAGGTCACAGAGGGTATGCTTAGGAAATGAAAATTATTTTCAATTGAAATACAAGTAAATATTGTTTATTAAAATAATAAAAATAATTTTTCGAGTAAAATTAAGTGTTACATAAAAAAAAGATCACCTAAAGATGATTTGCTAAGTTTTAATTTCGTAATGGGGAGAACTTTCTGGATGACCCTCGTGTACGCTAGATTTTTTCATTGAAATTTTCTATTTAAAGGTCAACCTATACATGACTGTATATATGTGTGAATGTTCGCCTGTAACTCAAGAACCAATAGTTGCACGAATTTCAAACTTCAAGGGTCGTTAAATGTACTATCTGCCAAGATTATAAGTTACTCCTCATTTGTCTAACCGTCTCCGGTACGATTCCAGACTAGACAAAGCATTCACACAAGAAATCCATGTAAAATTTATTATGATCGATTGCAAGATTTATTTATTTTGTGAAATTAAACTGGAAAGAATAGTCGTGCAAAAACGAAGTAATCAGCAAGAAAATTTAATATAAGTTCTTATTTCGGTCGCGGAATATTCGATTTTAAAATTGTGAGATTTACGATTAAAAAAACACGAATAATTTTGGTAATAAACAACCCATCCCCTTAACAACCAAGGCAAATGTGAAAGCCAAGCTCTTGCATTTCCACATATGAATATATGGGGATTATAGCCCATTTAAAAGCAATGGTAAGAATTTCATATTATTTTTTTTTAGAGGATGCTATTTTCTGAAATTTCATCATTTGCAATTACGATGACAAATCGCTGAGTCAAATTCACGACCATGTTAGAGTGTTTCATATACAGGCCGATTGTGCCCATTGACAGTGAGACAAGATACGATATTTATCAGTGCAGGGACAAACAGAGAAAGAAGTAGAATATCAAAAGACTGGAGGTCTTCAAAATGTAGATGGCGCGTGAAATGGATAATATATGTCGATTTGAGACAAAAAACACCAAATGAGGGTTGTGGATGCTGGGGAGAGAGTATTTTAATGGAAGAAATTAAACGAGGCCGAGAAAATGGTTTGATTGCATACGGAGAGAGACGGATAGCTTAATAAAACAATCAAATGTAAGGAAAAAGGCGAGAGATGCTGGATAATTTTAGGAAGTGAAGCTAATCATCAAAAAATAAATGCCGTTGAGTGAAGAAATTCACAGTCCAGAACCAGTTCGGAACTGTCGCGAAGACGCAGTTTGCGTTTCTAGCGTTAAAAATAGTTAGGAAAATTATCCTGCGCACGCATCTCAGTTACGAACTGGTTCTTAACTGTCTCCACGAATACTAACAATATTCTCTCGTTGTACTTCCTAATTTTCTGAGTTTCCTCGCGTAATCTTTCTCATTTTGCTGTTCCATTTCAATCAGTATGTTCATAATATGTTTCCAAACACATCTTCCTATCTTTAGTGATTTATCTAATAATACAAATGAATGATGAGTTGTGGTAGGAATGAATCGCGAAAGTAATCCTTTAGGGAAGTAGAGTCATGTAGCTTGCACCCCCTGCCACACGCCGCAAGTTTGTAGGGTACTTACATACAAATAGACATAGACAATGATCGCTGCACCCCTGATATAAATAGTAGTATTTTATTTCTTATGCAAGGGGTCATAAACCAAACTTTAAACGAACCAAATTTAATCTTCACATATTTAATACAAATTAGGTTAAGATAATGTAACTGCTCCATTTTTTCGGCCAAAAAATATTTAATCTTTTATTGTTATAAAGTACGAACTAGTTCTGACCGCGATAACGGGTGGACCGCAAACACCATGCGACTGACGTTGCCAAAATATTGCTCAAATTCATCGAAGATTCGCCAGACTTTTCGGCATTTTTCGAGATGGGTTCGATTTTAGCTCCACCTGTCGATTTTCACGCTTCATCCAGTTTTTGAAGCAAAACTCCGCAAATCGAAATGGAACACGCCATTACACCCGCTCGCTTGTCATGGCTTCCGTGAGAATCGATTTTTTCCTCTCATTTGTGCGGAAATGCATCAGATTTGCTGTCGTCAGTCATTGGAACAATTGTTTTACGTTCACCGAAAAGCGCGTTTTTAATTAGCCATTTAACTCGCATCGTTTCTTCGCGACAAGGTAAACGAGATAGATTAGTTCTCAGCTTCTCAACTTCCGACTCCCCTTCCTTTTTTCAGAAACACGGCAGCGATGAAGAAAAAAAATTAGAACTTTTACCTATCCCACGGTGGGAATATTCAACTTCTTCAGCTTTGGGGGATAACTACAGAGACAGTGACCGGATCTTACAAATAAAGTAGAAAGTACCGTTTATACTCGTGTACAGGTCGATCTCCCGAATTTTTACTTAAAATGTCCGTTTTTTACGTATTTCGTGTATAATTCAACCGTAGTTTTGTTTACTTAAATATCAAATGCTGAAAATCTACTTCTTGTGAATTAATTTTAATTATAACGTGTGGACTNTAACAACTCTGTTCACAAACCACCATTAAAATCAGGAGCCATTCTCACTGAAAAGTCATTTCTGCTTTAACAGAGGCACAGTTGAAAGTTTCTACTGCAGTTCGAGATGAAAAGCTCCCTCCAGCGAAGTGCATTTGCTTGTAGGCTTGTCCTCCCTTTCCTGACCCTCGTACTCGCCAGGAAAATTATAGCTTTCCAGAAGATGGCTCGATACACTTTGAGAAAATAAAGCGATCGAGAGATTTCCTCCAGCGATAAAGATACAAGATCTACGGAAAATTTAATCGGTCAACAACTCAAATTAACTTCTGATAAACAGGATGGGTTTGCTGCAACGGTGAGCCCTGGTTCTTGCCAAGTATAACTTCTTTCTTCCCTTCCGTGTTCTTTAATCCCTCTGTATTTACAACCGCGAGCTAAATGGTGCGCGTCACGAAAACGCTGGTAGCCGAAGAGTTTTTAAAAAAGGTTTGCGAGGAATTTTCCGTGTGTGAGACATTTTAGAAGAGGATGGTATAAATATGAAAGAATGCTACTTTAGCGGACTAAACGGGCATTGTTTGCTGTTTATTTGATGCATGAGAAATTTTTGCGGAGAATGGAACAAGCCTAAAAACTTATTTTATGTTGATGCAAAAAGCTCAAACTCCGTTTGGAATTGAAATAATGCAGCGGTGAAATGAAATTCAGCTAATAGAGAGTGGAATAAAACATTCTGTAGGCTTAATACTTAGAGAATAACCCTTACAGTGTAATAAACATGAAATTGTTACTAACTAGGGCGCCGCCGGATAGCTATGTTGGTAACGTGTTAGACTTCTGTGAAAGCGGTCCCGGGCTCGATTCTCTGTGGACAGAATTTGTCTTTGGGGGTTTAGGGCCAAGGAGTAAACACTGCATTGCCTACAATCCATGGGCCTGAAATAATTCCGCCCAAAATCTAATGAGGATAGAAACTGATTTATTTTAACAAGTATACCCTGAGAATCTCCAGCGACATTTGTATGGCTTAAATGATATCATCTACCTGTGGAGGCCCACGTGCGAAATGACCTTAGCTGTCGTAGCACTTTTTAAATTACTTCCACTACTATTAATAACAACTAACTACTAACAATTTATTCAGTATTCTCGATCCTTTAATTCCACAAACTCAGCATCCAGCATCTGTCTCTAAGTAAAGTCAGCAGCGGGAAGGCTGGCAGAACCTTAAACTCCATCGCTATAACACTGTTTGACTAAATTAATTATGAAGGTAAGCCATACCTAAAGAAAACTACCTAAGCTATGTAATTAGGAGAATGGAGAAATGGAGGATAGATATGTATCATGGAGAAATCTACATAAATTTAAAAAATCGCTTCGAATGGGAGACATTCTTCGGGACTCGCGACAATGCGGGATAAAAGATCGAAATTCGTTTCTGTCCCACATAATTTGGGAAGATTAGTTCTTTTAACAATATCTATATGCTATGCCAACATTGCTAACTGCATTTTTATACATATTTTACAGCATCGTATAACCTCCAAAGTTAATTAAGATATTAATGTGTACTTTCCTTAGTTTTACGATAGTTTAACGATACAATTAACAGTAGAATCGATGTCAATCTTGGAGTACCCCTCACGTATATCTAAACGTCCGTAATATATTTTGAGGGGCATTTATAAAACTCGAATTCGTCAAGAGAATCGTCGGTAGGAGCGAAGAAAATGTCCGAGAGCTGTGTTATTTTTCGTTACTGACGTTGAGTATGCATTTAGGAATTCTGCCAAAAATGTCATATTTGGGAATTAGAAAAAGTAGAGTGAAGGCGATACATTTTTAAAAAATTGTTACGAGAAATCAGTGAGTGTTGATGAAACGCTTGAAGAAGCAGGATGGGAATCTTTGGAAGTTAGAAGATTTAAACAAAAGACTTTATTTACTTAATAGGTTCGGGGAAAGTACTTTCTTAGAGGATAGGGGATATTATGCGCCCTCCTTGTTACGTAGACCATTCTGAAAAATCAGAGAAATAGAATCTAGAACCAGTCGTTTCAAAAGTTTATTTTTCCGCGAATGATACGCGAAAGTAATCGATTAGGGAAGTAAAGTCGCGGTGCATGCCTGCCACACGCCGAAAGGCGACTTGCAGGGTAAATATATAAATGCAGATGTACGGTAACACATCCTAAATGTTTTATTCTACATTTCAATCGAATCAGGTCAGTTGTTCGTAACACTGGTTTACCTGAAATGGAGGTTCTCATTTTAACAAGCGGGAAATTTTCAATGGTTAACCAGGGTTCGTTCATGAGGCCAGGGTGATCCATAAACCGATGAAATGCTTGGAGCTGACGACAGAGCGGGAAGTAGAAAAACTCTGCCTAAACTCAATCGAAGGAAGAGCAGAGGGAAATAGGCTGAGAGAAAGCAACCACTTCCTCACCTGTAAAGATACGAGAGAAAGCGTTAATAAAGGATTTAATATAACGTTTCTGAATGGATAACGAGGAATCACGTGAAAGTATATCAAAATTCGTTAATGAAGTATCATATTTAAGTTGCTGAGCATTTGAAGTCTTGCTTAGAATTTGCGAGAATTAAAAATTTGTGATTTCAGAGGTATAAGTGGTTTTCAAGAGAAAGAATTCGAAAGACGTTAAAGTTCTATTGAAATGCCACTTAAGTGGAGCTTTGGAGAGATCAGTGTTTAAAGGATTATAAAATGAATGAAGAATTTTAGGCTTCTCTTAGTAGAGAAAAGGATGCAATCTTCCTATATAAAATTCTCAGTTTGTTGGATCCAAAGTAAAAATGAAAAATCACACTACTTATTTAATTACAAATATTTATAAATATAATATACGTGGAATTAAGTAAAGTGTTTCATTTCTACTTTAAATCCATTCTATGGGTTTTCACATGGTAAAGCCTCCCACAATCGATTTTATTTCTATCGGCAAAAGATAGGTTTAACCCCGCCCCTACTAAAAACTCTGGAGAGGGAATGAGGCTTACTAGAAAAGAATAGGAGTGAAGTGGTTGGCCTTAGCTTTTATTATTGAGACGGAACTCCATAAATGGGAAACGTTTTTGTTCGGTACTTTTAAAATCAGCAAAATTAACTCCTGAATAAGACATCATATCTTTCAATAAGTAGTGACCTCAGTATATTTCACGATTCGGCATTATCAGCTCAGTAGCTTTCATATTACAACAGCCATGGACAAGACTGAAACAAATGAAGCTGAAGGTATGTATTATTTCTTCTCTCTTGAACAAAATTACAAGTGAAAAACTTATCATATTATATTGCATTATATATTATATTTATCATATAATATTTAATATATATACTTATCATATAATATTCATCAATATATGGCGTGGAAATTGTTATTTCACCAACAAACAAACATACCCATCGATACGGTATATTTTCATTATAATTCCACACGCAAAATAAACGTCACATAATTTGGAACAGACACTCCCTTTCTTACGAGCAAGTTACGTTCCAAAAAGAATTCGTAACCTAAATTGTTTGTTGGTAGTTATTCTGCAATTTTAATAAGGATACCGTAGTGATGAAGTTATTATTTCTTTTTAGATAGAAACATTGTTTTCACTAACACTGCAACTTTCAGCATTTCCTTTTTGCATTGCCATTGTCCATAATGAGCAAGTTCATTTATCCAAAAAAAGCAATAAGACTGCTCCGCGTGGGTGTCATAGAAGAAGGCACAATTTTTTCAGAAACAAACTAGTGCAGGTAATGCAAGAAATAATATTAATCACACAGTGTCCGTTCTTACGTCCGTATGTTAGCAAGTAGGATTACGTCTGTATGTGTATATATATTGCCTGCAATTACTGCAAATTCCAGGTTCTCCCCGAAGAATGGACTCGCATGAGAACAATTTCTTTGATAGCTTAATCAGAAGGAACCAACTCAAACAATGGCCATCGGCAAATTGCCAGTAGCAGGTAGAAATCGTTCTCAAGGGAATCTCCTAATGCAGGCACAGTGTCTCCGGAGTGTGATCGTGATGTTTGGTGGTTTATAACAGAGAGAGGTCAACGCCGTTGGGGTCGCAGGTAGAGGACACAATAGCAGAAGGGGGCAGATCCCATGAGGGGGCTTCGCCGAGGGTGGGAGGGGGAAAAGAACACAAAAGCATGGCAAACGACCACGGCGACGTTCTCGATACATCAAAATCCGTTGACTGCACATCGACCGAAATGGAGACCTCCCATGGGGGGGCGAAAATCCCAACTCTTCTTTTTTAACTCCCAGAAATCGCCCCCTCACAAAAGTGATTTCATAACCCCACCTGCAGTGGGGCGACCAACAACCGCACGGGAGGGCAAGGATAACACTCCCACGCACAAGACAGGAGAGGGGATGGCTCCTTGTTTGATCGATACAGATCGTTTAATCATGTCCCTTTCGGGGTGAGGGGAGGAGGGGCTTGAAGACTTTAAGACGGGTAATGCGGGGATTTCGGAAAGGCGTGCACTGGAGGAGAATTAACCTTTTCCCTGATGAATACTTTAAAATATTTTATATTAAACGAAAGATACGCATCTTGAGGAGGGTATCCGGAATAATTATGTCATTTCAGCGAAATTGCGATGTTTTTAATAGCTTCCTATTCCTTAGAAATCATGAATATTAAGTAGTAATGGTAATTTACTGATTCGACCTCTGCTTTGTGGTAGTTCTTCATCATATGTATGAAAAGCAAATGTTTGTCCGTCCGTCCGACTGTCCGTCCGTCCGACTGTCCGTCCCCCTATCTATCTTAAATGGCTTGACTTAGAGATCTGAAACAAACTGCATTGTGTTTCTACGATGCTGAAACTCCCAGAAAGGTTATTTTAATCTCTGTTAAGGCCCGGGTTCGAACCCAGGAGCACATAATACGTTTCCATAAGAAATGTACGTAAAGTAGGTTTTCGTTACCTGCAGAGGTTGTTTTTTTTACAGAATCAAATTAGAAATAATGGTCTTAAGAAATCAAAAGGTGTCAAAAGAAAGGAAAATGTGAGATGCACGAACTTTTTTGTGGAGACCCCTGAGGATGGAGGCTTTGTCTCTGAAATGTGCATAGGGATTTCCCAGAAATCGGTAATCCGGAGCTTCCCGTTTGTCTCTGACCGCGAGTTCCGCTTGCCGAAAGACGGCTTACGGAGTGTTTTTAAACCTGTAATTCATAAACAGCCGTGTTCCAACCTTTTTTTTCTTACTGCAATTTTTTTTAGCAAATATGCTTACTAGAGAGATGAAAAATAGTGACAACTTAACGAAACTGATTTCTTTACGAAACTACGTTTAATACGAAATCATAATTTTATAAAAGTTACCAAGAGCATATTTTGTGATAGCCAATTCCTTCGAAATTGAGATTAAGTCGATTGGGAAAGGAAAGAAGTAATTGAAAGAACCAATTTACTAGCCTGCCTTAACGAAGGAATCCCTTGTTAGGACCTATAGTCCCGTCATCGGCAGGGAAAGACTTAAGTACACTCTTAACGTGTCCTGTCTCTCAGAAACCTGCGCCGTAAAACATTTGTGCTAGTATCATCATTCTCTTATTCCGACAACAAGTTTTCTGTTCCGAGGTCGTTTTGCGAAAAGAATTAAGTTTTGATCGTATATTAATCCGGCTCCATTTTTTAATGCGAAAATCGATCATCTCTTCATGCGGTTGAATGTAACACAGATTTATGTACTCATAAACAAACTTAATACGGTTTTTAAGGTCACGACGGTAATTATGCGCTATAAATTTCGACGAAGTTAAAATGATTTGCGAGGAAACGACCTAAAGTAAGGAGTGAGGGACAAAGAAAACCAGGTTCTCTTTAAAAAATGTTGCATTGCTAAAGCAAATATTCTTACTAATAGAAAGATTAGTTTTTTAGCCCTGTCAAGGAATGGCAAAATATTATTCGTTACCATAACTCCTTCCTTAAACAAAATATGACTTCCCAAGGAATTCCATGTAGTAAAATGCTTGTAAAATATACATTAAAGTACCAAACTCATTTACTATCGAGCAAAAATTGACCGCATAGAGAGATTTCAAATCTAAATTTTTGGGTACATGAGCATGAATGTGCAATCACCAATACATTCGTTAACAAAGTCCGATAAAAGGAGAAAAATTCTACGCTAGCCGCAACAATTCGATTACAGCGTCGATCGTAAACCGAGGCAAAAATTATCGCTCGATTCTTGCTTCTGATTATTTAGCAATAGGCAGGTAGAACGAAAAATAAAATATCTTTCAAAGTGGAGTCGAATGAACGATAATTCCATGCAATCTCTTCTTTTAGCAATGTTTCGTTGGAATCGTTTACATAAACAATAAGCACAAAATCTAGAAACGCTATCAAATGACGACTGTTTCATCATAAATTTCTATTTACTTTTAATGGCTACTAGAAAAATATTTTCGTAAATTTTACAAATAGATATAATTTTATGATTAATATAATAAAGTTCTTCCATGATTAAACGTCGACAGAGGATATGTGTGGGTCCAATATTAAGAGGAGAAGTTGTAATTGAGGGATTGTTGTAATTGAATGCAAGGGAAAAAGCGGAAGACAAAGACAAAAGTTGTGTGGAGTAGGGAACATTACGGCATATAAACCTACCAAAAGGTAGATTGCTACTGTACATAATAAAGTTTAGAATTACATTGGTATCTCTTTGGAGCCTTGATCATAGATTTCAGCTTCTCGGTAAAATCAGACACAATGAATGCTTTCAAAGAATGAGGTTTCTTCTGGATGAAAGACAAATTAGAAAATTTATTCCTCAACGGCGGTTCGGCGATGGAGACAGGAGAGGTCTTCTTCAGTATCCAAATTGACATAAATCATTTACATAAAGCTAACACGAAATTTTCTCCTCTGATTTATCTCTAAAGTTACCCAGAACAGCGCTGAATCATAAAATAAAAAATAAAACCATCAAACATATAACATGTCAGTACAATGTGCACCCAAGAGCTCCTGAAGGGCAAGATTATGTGTTCTGTTCAGAATTGCTATGTTAAAACAGCAAGCGTTGAACTCTCTGAAAAAGGAAATCCTTAGATATAAGAAGATTAGAAACTAGACTGTGAATACAAAATAAATTCATAAAAAGTACGTTTATCAAAGACGTATTAGATACAAGCCGGCCTTCCTAATTATTTGGTCAATCCAATAATGAGCGTAAAATGCAATTCTAGGAAGATAGTATTAGTAGTTTATTTGTTTAGATAGCATTCTTATCTCATTCAATACTTGCAGTTACAAAACATCTACTTGAAACGACAAAATTAGTTCAAAGTCAAAAAAAAAGTTCAAAGATATTGCAAACAAAGACAGAGATATAGAAAAGATCAACAAGATAAGAAGTAAGAAAATAAATAAAATAGTAAATAGGTTGGACACCATAGTAAATAGATTTCCACTATTTCCTAATTTTGTTTTCAATTTCTAAAAGTTCTTTCAGTATCAATTCAGCGGACCCATTCAGGTTAGCTACAATTCACCTGATGATGACTGTAAGACCCAAACCGGTCGAATAATAAAATCGTGTGTAAAGTACGAAGTGCAATTTTCTCATTCACTACTTACCAGAGAATTTCGATGTATGTCTCTCAATTTTTAAATTAAAAATTTGTCTTTTAACGTAACGATGGTGATTGTTAAGTCTTTATATAAATAACTTTGCACTCTTTTGTACAACATTAGGTGGACTGATTGTAATACATGCGGTGGAATTCTTTCTTTCACAGATATAGGAGAATAACGATTTAAGACTGAGTTTAAATTTTCGTTAGGCAAACCTCATTCTTTCCGAAAACTATCCGCGATGCAAGTAAAATTANTATTAGTAGTTTATTTGTTTAGATAGCATTCTTATCTCATTCAATACTTGCAGTTACAAAACATCTACTTGAAACGACAAAATTAGTTCAAAGTCAAAAAAAAAGTTCAAAGATATTGCAAACAAAGACAGAGATATAGAAAAGATCAACAAGATATATATAATAAGAATTCTTTCTTTCACAGATATAGGAGAATAACGATTTAAGACTGAGTTTAAATTTTCGTTAGGCAAACCTCATTCTTTCCGAAAACTATCCGCGATGCAAGTAAAATTATTGGGTTTATCGGTTGTGTTTACAACTCTTGACAACTCCTCTTGGGCAGCTTGCAGGGAATTGATATAAGTACACAGTTCAAGTATGGAAGACCTCTTAACAAGAGAGGCGGTGCAATGCAGTTAGTCGATTTCACATCCAATCGAAGTAGATTGAATTCGCACCAGAGAAACTCATTATGGCCTTCAATACCAACGCGTTTCAAAATACCATGCAACGTCTCTATAATTACGAAGGTGCATGCGTCTCGAATTATAACTACGGTGATATAACGGATTGAATGCCGTGATTAGCAACTTCAATGAAGTTAAAAACATATGTTTACATCCATACAAATGTGCATGATGCGACCTCAAAAAATTAGAAGTGTATCCTCCTAGCTGGCATGAGATATAGGAATCTGTTATCTCCAGACAGAACGAAATTCGAATGCTTCAGCCAAACTTGAAACATAATTTAACACCTTTTTTCTGTTGCGAATATTTTTATGTAAACACCAACGCATGCGGGGATTTATTTATGCTGTACCGATGTACTGTGTTATGACTCGGACGCATCATGTGTAGGAGATTCTAAAAAAATTGAAGTATAAACTCCGAATTCAAAAGTAGTTAGAGTTTTTTTTCCCGAAGTTTAGCGGTTTCCGAGAGAGATAGCGATTGCTAACTTGCAATCCAAACGATGTTTAAATTGGATTCCTTTGAAGAGTTATTTTAGACCATTGTGAGACTCTTTTCTGAAAAAAGTACAAACTCCGAATTCAGAAGCTGTAGCGGTTTTTTTCTAGAAAAGAAAGACGGCGGTTGCTAACTTGCACACCAACTACGTACCCAACGATGCTTAAATTTTGTCCATTTGAATTGATATTTTAGACCATTGTGAAACTCTTTTCCAACCAGTCACTGATTTTTTAAAATATTTATGAAAATGACAATGAAGAAAAGTAAAGAATACATTCGCGAGAAAAATGTTCCGACTCAATGTTGATGAGGAAAAAGTCACTCGGTGAGAAATCGCCCTAAGAGAAAAGGTAAGAAACAAAACCCGCGGAAGCCGAAATTAAATATTAACTAAAAGAAAACATTGCAGATCATACCATTACGAAACATAAGATAAGTGTTTCCGGTAAGTTAATAAAGTGTATCAACTCGTTGGTCTAATAATTTTTGCATGTGAGGAGTAGAAATAAAGTAATTAATGGGTGGATAATTATTCAATGTACCGAAATAGTCTATCTACATCTACATAAGTGCCCTGCAAGTCGCCTTCCGGCGTGTGGCAGGGGGTGTAAACACCAAGAGTAGAATTACTTCTTTAATTTATTATTATCGCGTATCGTTCGCGGAAAAAAAAGTCCCTAAAACGACTTGTCCTCGCGTCTATTTCTCTTATTTTACGCTCACTGTCGGATCGGCCAAAGTAGTAGGGGGTCGCATAATACCAATCTATTGTCCTATCTATCTATATATACCAATCTATGATCAAACAAGATGGAGGTGGCCTGGCCAAATGGGAAGAATGGACGTTAGCAGATTGACAAGAATAGTGCAAGATGAGAGTGTATAAATTCAGAGCAATCAATGTAACGAAACGGATGTGATATTTAACGGAAAGAGATGTGCAAACCATTGAAAATTACGTACGAAAGAGTCTACAGTTATGATCTGAAGCGTGACCTGAATGAGAGGATGGGAAAGTACGGAGAAAAATTGAGGATAAACGATGGTGATGGATATACTTATTCTAGTAATTATTTAAAATTACCCGCGATAAAATTGTGCATAAGTTGTCTGTATGTAAATTATGTGTAGAGAATGGTAAAGTGGTATACAGTGGTAGGATTTGCTGATAAACAAAGAAAAAAAACTTTAATGATATTTGTAATTTCCAATTATAAACCCTGAATTTAATCACCATGTTGGCTTAGTAAAGAGCTTGTATTTCAATTGTAAGTTCTGTTGCTTTATTTGGCAACAAAATTTCACTCTATTTCGTGTCTTAATCCCAAAATGTTACTCCCGCATCCATGAATTACATTATATACCAATATAATCATTGTAATCGCATCAAACGCCATTTCTTTATCCATAATAAACCATAGAAACAGAAAAATAAATCATAAAAGCAAGAAAAAAACCATAGAAACCGTATGAACTAGATACCCATGTAATTCATGGAAAAGCAGGAAATCATGGCAAAATATTCACCCCTTTCCGGACAAAGGTAACCCATAAGGTTATATCGTTTGTTCTATATCGATTGCGAAGGCATAGAGGAGGAAAAGACAAATGGAAGGAGGGCAGGCTGAAGGTGAGGGTGTGGCAGAGTGGGGTGGGTGAGAAAAGGTCGGAGTCAGGGGTCAGGAGGAATGGCGTGGGAACTTGCAACCGACGGCGGAGGAGTAAATTGATGTCCGAGGGCTCCCAGATAGGGAGAGGAACAGATAAAGAAATATTGCAAGGGGAGGGATGCGATCGAAGAAGTTATGATTATATGGTGCGCAGGCAATTGCTCGAGTATTTCAAACTTCGATCGCGACCTTTTGTAACGGTACCTCGCACTTGTCTAAGTGTTTGAGTACGAGAGATGTGCGTACGTGATCCGAAGGCTAATGAAACTCACACAACCTACATCAATTCACAATCACTCGGAATCACGCTGAGGATTCTTCGTGAATCGCGGTTCACTCTATTGTTTTATTTCGAATGCGATTTATTACAAGCCGTCATCTTAAGTTAAAATTTAGAATGTTTTATAAAACAAGAATGTGAATGTTACAGAACCGAAAGGAATAAAGATAACTTTGTATAATCCAGACGTTATTTATCATAAGACCGGTTTCGGCTATTGAACCATCATCAAGTACGAAGTATTGGAAATGCAATCGCTTACATACAAGCAAGTTTGGAGGGGAGGATAAAGAGAGGGATTTGCTTGTATATGAGTGATTGCGTCACAACGATGGTTGTGCTGCCTAAACTGGGCGTATACATACAGCACTAGGCCAATTACGGTTGACGACCAACAATAATGATGATAAAATTGATCAAAAAATGTAAACAATAATAATAATACTATAACAATAACAAAATTAAAAATAAATCAGCGTTACAGAGATCCGAATCAGTCTCTTGCAACCATATTTATAATTGATTTTAGAGATATATAAAATGGATCGGACTTTTTTTATATATGCGGATATTACAAAGTTTTCTTTATTCCTTCAGATTGTCTTTCTAGTAAGTCCGGCCAAACAAGATTGACCTTATTACAGAACCTTATGGAACAAAGTTGAGGCACCCTAAGTGTTTGCGTGGTCTTCTTTCAAAATACAAGAGACGAAGTTACGGTAAAAATTAAAAAAAAACATTCACAAGACATTAAAGTATAAAGAGATGTATATAGATAAGTTTCTTCTTTTAACTCAAGTTATTACAACGATTAACTTTGTCCCAAGGAAGAATGGACTTGAAAAAAGTCTGACGGGACCGGTCAGACTTTTTTCAAGTCCATTCTTCCTTGGGATTTTTCCTGGGTGCGCACCACCGTTACCCGTTTTCCTGTGGATTAACTTTGTACTTAGCAACCCAAAAAACGCAAACAAAAACAAGTATATTGGAGTACTGAGAGATAAAACGCCAATACTGCAATAAAAATGGGTTTATTATGTACCATCATGATCATCGTATTTGGTACTACAGTGAAAGACCCTGGCTCTCTTAACAACTGCCTACCATCCTATGGTGCTGCTTTTGTCCACCTCCAGACCCCCACGTCCTTAAAGCATCCTTTTAGCCACGCACTCATCTTTCCCTGGCCTTCCCGTAATTATTCCTTCTAGTTTTCCTTCGAATGCCTTTTAAATTACCCTCCCTTCACCAATTCTTTGTATGTCCTCCCCATCTAATGCTAGTTTCCTTATCTCTACGAGTATTCGATAGTCCCCATACAATCACTGCAATTCCTCCTTCATACTTATCCTTCATGATATCTACAGTTTAAGCTAAATCCAGAAGATTAAAATGATGATTACGACCAAACTATTTCAGGATATCATTATCGTAATCAGGGGCACAGACAGTTGGCTGACGGGCATAAGCTCCCCAAATGTTATAACAAACATTTCATTCAGAACCAAATTCTCGAGGCTCTTACTAACAAGTATTTGTACGTTTATACATATTTTTATAGGAAATAATTTCTTTTGGCGAGGTTCAATTATTTCGCATTACTTCGTATATTGAAAGGAGTTCAAGAGATTATTGGTTACAACCCTTAAATTCAACCCCCTAAGCGATAATTCTGGGTGCGCCCGTGATCACTATAGATGTTCTTAAAGAGGATCGTATTCAAAAAGAAAATTCAAAAACTTAGAAAACAAGAATCAACTTTTATCAACCTTACATGAGTCACAAGTGAAATATTTGATTAGTTCAGTTGTTTGTAGGTGGGTTAAAACTCACACTAATATTAAAAAAAAGGGGCTCCCGGATAGCCAAGTGGGCAACGCGTTCGACTTCAGTGAAAGCGGTACCGGGTTCGATTCCCGGTGGGAGCCTACGTGCGAAATGACCTAAGCTGTCGAAGCGCTTTTAACAATACTACTACTACTACTATTATTAAGAAAGGGATATGACCATTGACTTGAGGGATTCTACCACACGTATCGATAAAGAATGATCTTCAATAACTACTCCGATGATTTTTTCATACAAATTCTTTACTTTTGACGATCCTTGCTTCATCTCGTCATCAATCACAAAATCTTATTGTGAGGTAGATAGTATTGATGCAATAATGGACTTTCAACGATCATAGACATAATATAATCACTACATGTTGAGGAATACAAGACCGAAATTGAATATTCATTGCAGTATGCTGCACAGTATCTTTTTTCGATTCATTTCATGGCTGCAGCAATATTTCGCTACTTTAAGCATACATTTTGATAACCTAATTTCATGAATATTAAACGAAACGTGAGAGATTTAGAGGAAGAAAAGCAAACCTGAGAAGAAAATTTTGTGAATGATAAATATTTGGATGCTTCATGACAAACCGCCATTTCGCTTTCCCGAGAAACGGAAATTGCTGTTATTATTGAATTCCCAGTCTCGAGGCCCATTCAGAGCAGATTGCTGGCTGAAAACTTAGCAGGAGGGCCATACACACAATTCAAATATTGTTTTTACAATATGGCGATTGCGATCTTGAAATATGCATAGCAACGCACGAGGAAAACAAATTAATTAACAGCAACAACGTAAACAACTTATTCTTTATTAGTGGCCACTGATGACTTGATCATAAAAGTATGAAAAGTAGAGTGTGAAATAATACTAGCACAAAGCATACCTTTAGGAACGATATTTAATGGTTATGCACTCCAATGTCCTTTAAAGATTAATATTGATAATAATAATAGCCCATAATAATCCATTCTGCTAAGAGGAGGTAAGATTCGCAATTATGAAGCTTGAGTCTTATCATTACATTACATTGATCCACAAAAAAGTACCCTTTTCGGATATCACCATACTTCTTCTTTCTATGATGCTGAATTGAAATGGTGGAAATAAGGGATCTTGTTTCTTTCTTGATGGTAAATAGTATTTGTACAACGAGTTCATATTTCCTTCTTCATAGTCAATCTTTGTTAGAGAAATAACATCTAGAGAAATAGCTAAAAGCGAACTAGATGTGCTGTTTTCAAGAAAAATATTCCATCCAGAAGGTAGTTTAAAGCTAGAAGTTAATCTGTTTTTTTAATTTGGACATTATTATTAAATTTTCCTGTAAGCAGAGGCATACTTCTTACTCTGAATACGTTCTTAATTCATTTCAATTGAGACAAAACTGATGTAGGAGGCTAGAATAATATACGATTGAATAATACGGATAAAAGCAATGTTTACTCCTCATGGTTTTACTAGCTTAACGTGGCGATATATCCTGTACGCTGCAGTACTACTTGAAATGTAGTCCGGTTTTTAAACGATGTTTTAAACGTATAGACATACTTGAATATCAGAATAAAAACGTCAATTGAAGGGAGTGAGAGAGTTGAGTGTGAAGCATGACTAACGAGGTAATGTGTTGGATAGCCAGGTACGAGCTTGAATTTTCATGCCATGAAATTGCGAAATTGGAGGCGATGATTCTTATTTGCCCAACGGATTATAAAGACTTGCAAATATTTCTCCTGTTTGGTCGAATTATAAATTTGAATACGAAGGAATGTGGAGATTATGTACATCGCAACTTCTTACGTAGACTCAATGGGAAGGTTTTTTCACGCGATGGTGATTTGAACGGCAGCCAAATGATGGAATTCCGTTTGATGGAAGATGTAATCACTTCTCCGTATCAAATCCTTATATCGAATGGAATTTGTGGATAAACACTATCATCAGAGCGAAATCAACGTCTAAAACGTCTATTTTAACTGCATTCACTTGTAATGACTTTATATTGGAGGTATGATTATATTGGAAGTATGATATAGTTATTTTAAGTTATGGAACAAGCTAATTTTCTATAATATTCTTTTCTTTTACAAGATGGTACGTGACTTTAGAACTCCGCTATGACAGGCATATATTTATAAGAGTAAAAGGTTTTGCATAATGCAAGCTAAGGAGTTAGAGGTTTCAATAAGGGGTTCAAACACACTTTGTAAGCCGTATATCGGCAGGAGGAACTCTCGTTTGGAGGCAAACGGGTAGTTCTGGATTACCGATTTCTAGGAATCACCCTATGCGTATTTCGGAAATAAAATCTCCATTCTCAAGGGTTCCACGAAGAAAAAATAATTATTTTCTATCAAACTAAAGAGTGATAAATTACCACTAATTCCCCGGAACTGTTTCCCAATCGGTAATTACAAAATTCTACATTGGGTGCAATAAATGGAGGAGGAACCATACCACAGATGCAAGGTGATACTTCGGCGTCCCAACTTCTGAGCTTTGGTGAAGGACCCTCGATAAAGTCGAGAGAAGGTTATTAGGGGACCTACGGAAGCATTCATAAAGTTTCAGTCTTGCCCCAAATGTTCAATCTATCCGTAATAGAGCAATTTAAAATAGAATTTTAAATATACACCCGGGAAAATAGAACGTATGCCCTGAAAACGTATTTCTCAGAAAAGGCTTGTATAGGCCATTGAGACAAGGTGAAGGCTAACGTGAAACAAAATGAAGATGTTTACTTCCATGCATTTAATTAATTATCCACTCACTTCCAAACAAGCACACGAACAAGGGGCATAATTCCAGGTAATGACTTGGCATTATGAGCAGACAAGGTAAATACTGTGGAAACTCATGTTAGGTCGCAAAACTTTAAGAAAAGCGTTAACGCTTCGGATAACACTTCTTCTCATTCACATCACTCATTAATTTCATACTTATCTATGTCAGTCACTCTATTTCTTCCCAAGTTAATCATGTTATTTGCATCGTGCATCATCATCCTCCACAATTTTGCTACACTTGCACACAACTCACTTTCAAGTTACATGCACACATATAGATTGAAGGATAAAAGAGGCTCTATGAAAATGATTCATGCATAAAAGGCAACTGGTTAAAGGTTAACCTTAAAGGCGTGCTCCTAGGATAATTTCTAAGGAAAAACGGACATGAAAAATCTTGTCACGGTCCTGTCAGATTTTTTTCACGTTCATTGGGGTGTACTTATGTAAGTTCAGAGATGAAGGATGATGATGATGATGATAATAATAATAATAATGATAATAATGCGACTTTATTATGGCGAGATTAAGACTATCAAGTATCTTCATACACCCAACCCTACGTCACATGAAATTGAAAAGAGAGCGCTTGAAAAAAGTGCACAGAAGAAAAATACTTTGTGGGTTCAAAAATTTAAATTAGAACTTAGAAAAAAATTCAGCACAGCAGGAAAACACCGACAAGAAGGGGGGTGTGAAAAACCTGCGAAACCCTCTGAGAGTTAACCAAGTTTTAAGGAAGCGGCAGGTTAAATCACATCTTAAAAGCAAGCAAAATGGTACCGATACAATATTTCGTAGTCGTAAAAATTAGAAATACATTTTTATAAAGAATCAGATAAAGAACATTGTGAAATATAAATATTACGGTTCCAAAATAGGTCAGTATCAAGATAGGAAGAAAATATTAAGGGGCCCCCGGACAGACATTTGGGTAACGCTTTCGTCTTCGGTGAAAGCGATTCCGGGTTCGATATCCGGTTGGGGCTCGCGAGCAAAATTACCTCAGCTCTCATTTCCGGTTAAATAAGTACCCTGCAAGTCGCCGTATGGCGTATGCCAGGGGACGTGAAAACCCCGAAATTAATAAGCTACCCGATTGGTATTCCTAATGCTATCAGGAAATAAAGAACAGCAATAGCTATCCGTTCTCGCTGTAATCTCGAGAAATCTCTTTCGCCTCGATATATCGCACTCGCGAGTACGGGAATCGAGATATCGCGTATTTCGTCATGCAAATCAGTACTTTAAAATTTCTGGAATAACTTGTCCCTCTACTCGGTTCTTCTATCCTCATGAGATTCCCAGCCGAGGGTTTCGATAATTTCTGATACCTTGCCATCGAAACTATAATCTCCCTTAACACGTTCGCTGCTGATACCTCCGTTTCCTATGCATTTATCACTCCAACGGTGGAGTGATCCGCAGTGGACGTGTTAACGAAACGAGCCTCTCTGCGTTGTATCCACTCTATCTCCAAGATCGGACCCTTCTCGTGTGGATTCCATACTGTCGAAGCACTTTTAAAATTACTACTACTGCTAAACGTTCTAATTGCGATAGGGAGGTAAGTTAACTTTAAAAACTTACATAGATCTAAAAAACCTTCCCGTGCAAATGAGGTAAATACGTCTTACGAAAATAAACTAACTACATACGTATCAATTACGATATACTTTTCCTGGACATGCACGTTATTCGCTGACTCGTTTACGTATGTACGTAACCCTCTATCTGGCATGTACCCTTTTTCCTTCTCGGAATATAAATTAGCTCTGGAATTTTCGATAACACTTCAAGCCAATTGCTAGTGCTACGGTGTACGTACATTGGGAAACAATATCCAACACCTCGTGAATCATATCCATCACCTACCTCTTTAAGCAAGACACTTCTGCATGCATATGAGGGGCGGGGGCGGGGGGGGGGAGATAATCGCTCTCGGAGTGCATTGGAGACGGAAGGGAAAGAGGAAAAACATTGCTGGAATAAGAGCGGAGGCTGATTCTGGTGCGCCATCGCTCTCAAGGATGAAAACTTTTCCGACGAATCGCGTAAAGTGACGTCACCGCGACCTTGACAGCGCCGATCAGGCGACAAAAGCTGTAGCGCCTCGTGGGAAAATCCTCAAGTGGACGCCGCTGGGCAAGGTCGGGTGGACATGTCTTGATGAGGAGAAAGCCCCAAAGGGAGAACAAAAGGAACCGATTGAGACTAAACGGCGGAATATATCGAAGGGAAAACACAATCCACGTCCAATGTAAAGTGCACGTCATGCTCGGGGAAAAGAAGGCACGCAGGCATTCCCTTCACTGACATAATAAGCCAAGAGGAAGGAGCAGGGAAATTCACTTTTGCGGGCGTGCAGCTGTTGTTATCTGTCGAAACGAAAGGAGAAGTAATAGCGACGCATGCATCGAAATTAGGACAATTTTCCAACCTTATTTCTCTTAACGCCCCACCAGAGGCGTAGCCAAGGGGGTGGTTTGGGGGTTCAAAACCCCTCCATGAGAACAGAGCCAACAATAAATAAAAGTATGCGAGAGGATGTCCTCTCGTGAGAATGCCATACAAACACAGCTGAGGATTTGCAGGGTATACACGTCGAAATAAATCAGTGTATGTTTACGTACGATTTTGGGCGGAAGTATTTCCTGCCACTGCATTGAAGGCAACACAATGTTTGCTCCATGGCTCTAAACCCCCCTCGCAAGGACAAATCTTGGCTACGCCCCTGACACTCACAATAAGTAATATAGCAACGTTTGGTTTGGCTTGTTTTGGCAGCAATTATTTTGGCACAGCATACAAAACCAACGTCTTTCAGGATTGAATAAATTCTTCTCAGCAGCCTGAGGATGGCTGCTGATTTTGTAGCCAAAATGTCGGTGGAAATCACCAATATCACCCGGCTGAGATCTCGAGAAGAATTTATTAACAGCATTCGACGGGAAAGAACTAAGTACCTCTCAAGATTGTTACGGTCTTTATAAAATTGTTTCCGAGAGGACATGGATGCGGGAAATTTTAAACCAGAGGCGGGGGAACTTTTTTAACCTTACATTCAAATAGTTTAACATACAAACTGTAAAAAAGGATAACGTGTTTCACAGCTCAATCTTATTAGAATAGTTTACACGTATGCTTGGGTTTCCCTTGACGTAATAAACGTTTTCTAGACTTGATAAACTGAATTATTATTAAAACAATAATGATAATAATAATATTTTTTTATTACCACTAAAAAAGCCATAAATGAGCCTAATCCCGTTAGTGCTTTACATCCGGGATAGCCGAATGTTTCCCAACCTCTGCTGCGAATTGCCAAATAATAATAAATCTTCACGCTAAAGAAGGAAAAACACATTGCAAATAGATGTCACCATTCCAAATATGCCTCACTTGAAGCAATCGCACGAGGATATATTAAAGAAATACCGGGAACCTGCTGAATAAATCAAAAATTGTGGCAACAAGACAGTGTCTCTGTTCTACCAATGTTATTTCTGCAACGGTGTGGGCCCAAAAACTTTTCCAGAAAACCATACGAAAATTATCAAACTCACACAACTATGATCCAAATACAAAAATCTGCTCTGCTAAGTGCATGCAACGTAGAAATTTCTTTAGTAAGCCTACTGCTTAAAGTAGAACAATAATAACAAAACAAACACACTTTAGGATAAACAGATAAAAAAATGACTGGGACTCAAACCCGCATCCCTCACTTTCCAGGCAGGTATTCTAATGATTGAGGTAAAGCTGTTTTCATGGTATTCTAATCACTGAACTACCATGCCGCGTCTGTTCCTCGCTGTTTTGGAAATGTTTTTGTGCATTGCCCACAAAGCATTTTCGTAACGGAATGGAAGAGACGCGGCGTGGTAGTTCAAAGATTAGGTAGTTCAGGGAATACCTCCCCGGAAAGTGGGATAGCTGGATTCGAGTCTCAGTCATGTGGCTATTTTTTACATTTATACTTGGGTTTTAGGCCCTCAATGTGCAAAGTTAAACATCTTGTCCTTTCCATTATTATTAGGAAAGCCTAAATTTCACTTACCTATTTAATTAGCTCATTCTATATTTCGTGAATCGATCAAGAGAAGGGATGGCCATAGTTGAAGATTGTAACAAAAATATTTAAGGTCCAATAAGGTTTTTCTCTGAAAGCGTGACCTGTGTAGTTATCTGCAGAAAATGGAAATTCATCCCATATTCCTCAGTTCCTCAGTAATCAGAAAACATGGGCTGGATTATATTCCCCTCAAAGCAGTAAGTTAAGCAGTGGGGTATTCTATTAAGAGGTTATCTCATACTTAATGTTTGTTCCCTTTTGTTTCAGAGATAATTCCTTTCTTAGGAAACTACATGATTACTCACGACATGGGAATGAATGATCCCCAAACTATATTACTTGGAAAAAAATTCAATTTAAGTATAAATATAGGTAATACCTCAATGGGGAGATTTTCTTAAATATATCTGTTAATAGTCACCGAGATCAATATTGAATCTATGAAATATTACCGCTGTAACTACCTGCAAATTGCTTTCACTTAACTATAACCCACAGAATTTTCCAGGTGTTTATGTCGCTATTGGATTATTACTTAATTTGTTGCCTGCCTCGGGAGGAATGAGTTGAATTACGGAAGGAATCATTTCGCAAATGGACCGTTGCGGGTATTGTCGTCAAGGACTGTGACTTGCAGTTTGTGGTTGCCTCAATGAAGCTCACCCCGTTGCTAAGCTTTTATTTTCATTTCGTCACGACGACAGACAGCTTGTAAATGGCGTCAGACGGAAGGATTGTCCAGAAATGAGTGTTATGATTCCGGAAAAAATCTTCCGCGAATGTGGTAACGCAGAGCAATTACGCCCACGATTTATGGAAAAGTACGTCAAACTTTCCTTACTCACTCAGCACGTTTTAACTGTCTGAGGAATGTTCCCCGTTTGTTTGGCGATGTCTCCCAAACCGAAAAAAAATCAGGGAAGTGACGTAAATGCAGATTTTTGCTCGGGGTTGACTTGTATGGCGTTGATGATATTTTATACACGTGAGAACACTTGAGGATTGATGTAGATTTCATTACGTTGCTCATATAATGCGGATGTAATGATATAAATGCATGGGTGTAAATATATTAAAGGAAAGAAAAATATAACATGGCTGTTAATGAATTGGTGGTTTAAAAACACCCCGTAAGCATATCTTCGGCAGATGGAACTCGCGTTTGGAGGCAAAAGGGAAGTTCAGGATTACCATATCTGGGAATAACAGTATGTGCATTTCAAAAACAATGTATCCATTCTCAAGGGTTCCACAATGACATATCCAATCTTCAGGAATTATCCTATGTGCATTTCGGAAACAATGTCTCCATTATCAAGAGTTCCACAATGGGAAATGAACGGAATATTCATTCACATTATTAATAGTAAATGTATTTACTAAGTCGTTCAACCTTTTTATATTGCTTCTTATCTTGTTGATCTTTTTATATCACTGTATCTTTGTTAGCAATGTCTGTAAACTTTTGTTGTTACAAGTGGGTTTTTGTAAATGTAAATATTAGAGCACTTTTTAAATAAAGCACCGCTACTAAATGTTAATATTTATGTTGTGATAGAAGCATGATGATGCATAAAGAATTATGTTGATGCGACAATGAAAAGGGTGTGACGCAATGATGTGGAATTCATGATGTTCAGGTAATGATGAAGATGCGATGATTACAGAATATCTATATGCAATAATGAAAATGTAGTTTAGTAGATGAGTTAACGCAGATGAGTGGAGAGCAACATTACGTTACTAGAGCGCATGTTGAATGGTATCCAAGCACTCGATATTGGGACTTAAAATTGTTATAAGAAGTATAAAAAATTCTTAATAGTCCTTAATTCTTAATAGCTGGTTTCAAAACCAGCTTGCCAGAAATATTTTTCCATAAGATATTTACAAGGAAAAAAGAGTTGACGAAGACTATGTAATAAAGGAAAATTAGGGTCCGTCTTAGGGTCTCCATTGGCAACAAGAGTGGGTTGGGTGTTAGCACCCCCCCCCCCCCTCCAGGGCCAAAATGGGTTTTAAAAAACTCAGGTTACGGTGGATAAATTGTAATTATTTAAATACTTACAGTTACACACGCCACTGGCAACTCGCATAGTATATATCTAAATATAAATCTGTTTCCACCTTTATTACATTTAGGGTGGAAGTTTGTCGTCCCTGGGAACGTGGGGAATTTTGCGTTTACTCCATGGCTCAGAGCCTCCACAAACCTGGCTACCCTAAGATATCCGAACCTTCATCAATTTTTATCAATTTGCTACATTTTGCGGGATGCTGTTTCATAACTCCTTACCTACCACAATAAATTTTTCGTTGTTTCTGAGCCATTTATGAATATCCTATTTCTTTCAATTTTAAAGTAAATAAATTAAATTTACCGCTCAGATATTGGCATTCCGTCCTCTTGTGTCTAGGATGATTCGCTAGCCTTGTAATCATTAACTGTTACTAAATTATGTATGTTACGAATGCATTATGGCGAAACTGTTTTTAACGAAACGTTTTTCTGATGAAGCATTTCTGTGGCGAATTCTTTCATAACGTAAATTCGTGGCGAAACTGTTACTGTAGATAAAATTTTCCGCAGCTAAAATGCTTTGCAGAGAAAATCTTTGTAGCGAAAACGATTTTTAGCGAAAAATTATTGTCGCAATAACGCTTTGTAGCAAACTATTTTTGTCGCGAAAACGCCTTGTAGCACAATGATTTTGTCGCGAAAACGCTTTGTAGGAAAATGATATTGTAGTGAAAACGCTTTGTAGTGAAAAATTATTGTCGCGAAAACGCTTTGTAGCGAAAATGTTTTTATACGGTAGCGAAAATGAGTATGTCGCGAATCTACTGTAGCGAGTCTTCCGGGTGCCCGTCATCTTATAACATTTCCCACCTAGTTACGTAAAACATTTCGATCTGAGATCTGAGTGTTAATGAGATTGCCATTCTAATTGACAAGCCCCTTCGCGGACTCAATTCTCTTTGTCGGCTTACGGACTTCTCCTTGCAGAAAAGACGACGGTAAAAGTATAATGGAACGTGAATACGAAGCTTTTGTTTATTGGCGCTCTAATTCCGACGCGCAGCTACGCTCACTTGTCTTCGCAATGGGATGCAAGAAGGAATAAAAAACACCTGTACACGGGGCTTTGATCAAAGACTATCTCCATGGAGAGGTAATACATTTCGATTTACCTTTCCGACCAATCAACGGCACTTAATCATGGAAAGAAAGCGCCAATCTGGTTTATATCCCTCCTATTTTGAAATCTCGCTCTCCCGAGTTAATCCAGTGATGAATACGCAAACAAAAAACTATTATACTTCATCACATAGCATCATCAGAAAAGGTCTTCCGTGAGAAGGGGACACTATGGGCCGCATAATAGGATTCCGTTACATTTTTACTTACGACAGCTGAGACATTTTGTAAACCCTTAACTCCCTTAATTATAACGAAAAAGCTTTAGAGAGGGTTGTCTGGCAAGATGAGGAATTTGGTAATTTGCACTTGCCTTCCTCACTGCGCCACAATGCAGTGAGAGTTTTAATTGCAGCATAACAAGTCTACGAGTGACACTTTTATAATAATAATAACAATAACATAAACCAAGCAACTTTTCGTAGAATTCAAAAGGAGATACCAAAATGAAACAATAACAAAACACAACAATATGAAATAATTACAAAACAACGATAACAGAACAACTTGTAGTAGTATTCAAAAGAAGAGGCCAAAACTAAACAATAACAAAACACAATAATATAAAATGATAACAAAGTATCAATAATAAAACGAAAAAAAAATAATATTCGTAGCATTCAAAAGGTGAGACCAAAATGAATGCCATTATTCAGTATTATTCATATCTTAGTAACTAAAATATTATCATGTCATGAACAAAATGAGATAAAAATAATGGTGCATTTGACTCTTTCGTTTAAAAAAAGACTAATGGAAATTGTTTTCCTCATGAAGATAATGAAGTAGGAAGAAAAAAAGATTATTAACCGCAAACATCTTTAATTAGAAGAACATAAAATTCATACTATCATCAGAAAAATAAGTTGTGGGCCCCCGGGTAGCCAAATGGGCAACGCGTTCGACTTCGGTGAAAGCGGTCCCGGGTTCGATTCCCGGTGGGGGCCTACGTGCGAAATGACCTTAGCTGTCGAAGCACTTTTAACAATACTACTACTACTAAGACGATTTGTGTGAAGGGATTCAAATATGTTTCCTCTCTTGAAATTTGATCGTGAAAATCAGCACAAGATACATTTACGGAATTAACATGGGTATCACTTCATAGTATCCCGTAATAAGCGATTCAATGAAAGAAATGCAGTCTAAGTTCTTAGAGAAACACCTTTCCCTATCATTAATGTTTTTATTGACCCAGTTTTAAGCGCATTTCATTCATATATTCAAGAGCATATGTTAGTTTGAAAGTATGTTCCACAGCTGCATGAAATGGAATAAAGCTGGGACTTTCTTCATAAAAAAGCAGATCTGGATGATACTGGGCAATTACAGCATAATTTAAGCTTGTCATTAAGCCATTTACATCCTATCATATGTATGTACTGTTAAATTTGTAGATTTAATTCCCGATTACAATCGACAAGGTTATTTTTGTAAATTATTATATTGTTTGTAAATGTTCATTCTACATATTAATTTTTCCTGTTTCAACTGTCAAGTTATGTCAACAACTTATACTTCAGTATGCTATTATTGAGTATACTATTACTTACGTATGTTTAAGAAGAAAATAATTGGAGCAGTACCTTATCAACTTCAATCAAAACATTTCTTTTTTTTAAGATGAAAGATGAGTAGGTGTGTAACTATGAATGAGTCGGTATCAAAGGTAAAAAGTCTACGATGTTCACAAAATCCTGAAAGTAATTACTTATTAAAAGATAAAGGCGCAGGAAATTATTTAATATTAAGATGAAAATTCAGCTCCATAAAAATTGTTAAACAAATCAAAATATCAAAATTTTTGAAGACTCTCAAGTAATTAAATAAGACTCGTTTTTTTACTCAAAAGGTTCCACAGACATCTTCCTCTTTTCTGCAACTTTTCTGGAGAAAACTTTAAACTACTAGAAGGTATTCGTATTTTCCTGATGAAGATCCTCCTTTAAAATTCACATATCCTCCTTCCTGTTATTCATACTGTACATATAATTTGATAAATAGTATAGACTGTGTAATCTTATACGATAACAGTGTACGTTATGGACATGTGTACCAATATACATATAAATTTGACAATTGGATTTATACAGCCCGGGAAATTTAAAAATTCCGCATTTTTTATCACACCTCGATAATAGTAAGTATATTAACAGTATAATCTCTAATACTGATCTGATTAAGTATCAACTTTGTTCATAACAAAAAATACGATTGTACCGTACATGTTCATTTTGACTCTACGCACGATATAATCATATTAAGTTCAAATTTGGGCATTCCATTTAATTATGTACTACGTGATGTATGTAAATCTCATATGTTAGCTTAATGAATATTGAATTGTATCAGTGATTTTAATAATAATATAAAGTGTATGTTTATCATTATTGTATACTTGTATTACCTTTACTGTAAGGTTTTCATAGTTTTTTGTATTCTTTTATTTTTACTAATTTGTCCATTTCTTTACATTTACATTGTGTTTTTGGTGTTTTTTTTAAAACATTGTGGTATAAGTTAGCCCGTATACATCGTAGTACATCTCTACTATTTTCCTCGCTTTAGGTGAACATTTGTCGTAAAATATGGGTTCGTCATTTTGTTGTATAACTTATGCATAAATTCTACTGTGATCATTCAAACCAAGTAATATGAAGCATAGAGAATAAGTTTATAATGCAGCATCGTTTTTATCCCGATGATTTTAATCATTTGGGTTCAGTGTTGGCTTGAATTTGAAGAAATTTGTGAAAAATCAAAGACCGGTTTTTTTCGTAAAATTTGGTCAACATTGACCCCCTGTAAAATTTTAATGCACGGGAATAAAAGAAAATGATTTGGTAGTTATATGCAGAATTTATTTAATAATAGCAATGCGAAGTTTCAAATTCCGCACTCAAAAAAAAAACAATTTTCTTATTTTTGGCCAGCTTTTTTCGATTCTAGCTCACTGTGCGTCGCCTCGTAAAGAGTTTATTCATTCATAGAATCGTAATATTTTAGTTCCGCTTTCAGTTCCGGTTAAATAAAATGGACAAATTTCTGTTTGGTTCCAGTTTCCCTCAATGTCCATTCGAATATATAGTTTGAAACTGTATTCCTCGCTCCTAAATCAAAATTATTATTGAAACTGGCCCAATCTAATCCATCAATCTTTTACAGATAAGGAGACTTCGTCCCCTTTCACTATCCTCAATTTTTCTTATCCTTTCCCTTTTTTATAGCTCATTATTTTATGTAATACCTAAATTGAAAAAAAGTGTAAATTTTCTGTGTTAAAACTTGTAAATACCTTTCTTCACACAGCTAATTTTCTTTCTTTATGATATTAATTTAATTCTAATGTTATTCTGTTTAATTTCTATTCCATATATGTATGGTTAAATGGAGGATGGGACTTCCTAGACTCAATTTCACCAAAGAAAGTTCTAGTTCTTGTCCATTTACACCAGGAAGGTTATAGAATACCACTGGCATTTTCTATTAAAGTCGATAAAACTTGCAATGAAAAAGAAACAATATTCAAAAGATCAATAAATAATTCATCTTTACAGCTTTAAAACTGTTAAATTTAAGTATCAAACATTTCATTCATGGCTTCCGGTTAGCCGTGCGGGTAGACCGTTCGGCTTTGGTGAAAGCGGTCCTGCGATCGATCCCCAGTGGGAGCCCACCTGTGTAAAATTACCTTAGCGATTGACACACTTTAACGACACATACACACAAACTTTAATTTATTAAGTTGTAAGTTGCTGTTACATATATCTTAATTGTAATTCTTGACAAGTGGTATTAATGATTTTTCAAGGAAATGACATATTTTTTGTATGGATTGTTCAATGTACATACTGTTGTAGTTGTGATGTATCCGTTGTAGAATAATATAGTTATGTATCATAACTGCTTAAATTGTAAATTCGTGATTACATGGAAATATAATATGTAAGACATACCTTTTTAAATATGTAAAAATGAAATCTTGTTCAATTGTATAATAGAACTGTATCTGTGTAAATTTTCAATCAGTAAGTTTTGTAAAATATTGTAGTTAGTGGAAGGGGTGACTATTGAGAAATGTACATATTTGTATACGCAGAACTTCACTGTTAATTGTAGAATGTGAACAATGTAACGTCGCCACCTGACCTAGTGTGATACTGCGGCAGAATTGTACAATAATAGTAATAATATCTGGTGAGCATTTGCAATTCGGCATAATGGTATTTTTGGAAACCGGAATTTGGAACGGAATAAATAACGATTTTTAGTTTCGCTTCGGGTTCAAGAACATTAATTTTTCAAGGTTCAAGTTCGGTTTTCGATCCTGCAGAAACGACGGTTCTTACCGGTTTTGGTTCCCGGTTCGATGTCCCGCTTTCATAGCGGAAATCACGTATCGATGATCGAAGAAAAAAACGAAGATCGAAAAGGCCGTTAATTAATTATCGTCGTAATAAGGCGTCTCGAAGCACTTAATAGGACGATGTGGACAGGCGCGCGCAAAAAAGGCATTTTCCCACCTTTCATTAAACATGCACACAGACCCGAGAGATTCGCCCGAGGGCCCGACAACCAAGCGTGAAACGCATGCCGATGTGATGAATCTCCTCCCTCGTTTTGCCTACATCATTGCTACCTGTCCTGACATCCTTCCTGGACCCCTCCCATCTCCCGCCACTGGCGCGGGTCCAGAGAAAGGAAGAGAAAGAGAGAGAATGGAAAGGAGGATGACGAAGGAAGAATGGAAAAAGATTGGATGTGATAGCGAGCGTGCAATCTGGAATGCAGGTGGCAGGGCTGCCAAATTTCCGCTTAGAGAATCCGCCGTAATTAAACAAACAAAAGGCAACTGATAGTTAAATGATAGTGAAGGAAATTGCTGGAGGAGAAGAACGATTTGACTGAAAATATCAATTATAGCATTTTTATTCACATTTCTCTATGTGCTTTTCCCTCAAAAAGATGCAAAGAATTAGAGAATTTTCCTTTTAGAAAGTCTCTATTAAACACTATCGTGAATCAATTAGCATCGGCGAAGAGATAAACAAGTCCCCTAGCAACGAGCATCAAAAGCTAGGGACAAAATAACCAAATATTTGAGCAGCAAGTAGGAGATAGCTAGTTGCGTTGCTATGATGCACGAACGCCTGCAATGTTACCAATGCATTCTGGGTTTTAAACTAGCTATTCCTTAGTTATTTACATTGTATGTGCCGGGCTTATGTTGTTTATGGGTTGCTGCGAGGAATTACAGAAAAATTCGTGCGCTTGCTGTTTTGATAACTGTTGTTTTTGGGCTTGTCTATCTGTTATGTATTCTTATCACCACGGTGACAAGAAACAAACGGTACATCCCATAAACGGAGGAATTTTGGAAGATATTAAAAAATCAACCGAAATAGAATTTACAGTAAGCTTTTTTATTTATTAGATTATCGAAATCTTCGACCTCTTCCTCAAAGGAGAATTCGTAATGACATTTCGTGTGCCCTCTATAATTTATATATCAAAGCTAAAAAATATTTCGCTAGCGTCTTTTTGAGCTACTATTTTGTATACATGTTGCATAAAGACTGAATTTAATTTAAGAATTATTTGTCGATTTTTTTGGAGAAGACTTTTGCAAACATCTGCATGGAAGTGAATGGAACCCTATGGGAATTCTGTGCTGGGATACTGACAAAAATGCTATCAAACATGCATGTAAACCCATGAGACAGTACCACAAGACATCAGATATGCTTCTGCATCTATCAGCATAGTGATAATATTGAGAGAAATGCAATGTCTCTGCTGATTAGGACTGTTTAAAATCTAACAAATTTAGAGAAAATTAAATAGGAATTAAATGGTTAATTGCGAGAGATTTTTAAATAATACCGTTTTCTCGGAAGAAACAAATAAATCAATGAAAATATTAATATCATTGATCAAGAAATCCGTATCAATATCATAACATTTGATTGTGATATGTGATAGATAGAATAGCAACGTCTCTATTGAGGCGGGATTGGGATTATCAAGTCTCCTCTCACAACTAACCCATTTGATTTTAATAAAAGTAAAAGATAGAGCAGTAAAGAAAGAGAAAAGAAGGAAGAAACTATTTGTGGATAAAAAACTTAAGTCAAGAGCTTAGAAAGAAATTTCCTCAGAATAAAAACGCCCGCAAGAAGGGGGAATGTGAAAAACCTGCGAAACCTACTGACAGAAATGGCTAAATTTAAACTAAAAAAATTATGTCTATAACTTGACAAAAAGGAAAAAGAATGTTTACAAAAACTCAAAAAATATCTAATTTTTTTTTGCATTCTTATATTTTTATGCATGGAAAAGTTTCCACGCCACAGGACATAAAAAATACAAAAACACGAAACAAATAAAAATTAGGTTAAAAATGCAAAATACAAATTTAAGTTATAGCTACTAAAAACATTAGCTCAGAAAATATGCTTAGAATTACAACGGCTCCAAACCAACGGTCTTTGACAAACGTTTCATAACAAGTTAAAACACATTCACTTCGACCTGGTTACGTCCTAGACGTTGCTCTCTCCATATAAGCGGGATAAAGAGATCGCACATTTTCACGGAAGTTTTGAAGCTCCTGTCACACGCGCACTTCCGGGATAGCGGGGAAGAAATTTTAAAGGCCCTAATCCGTGAGCTATTTATTACATCATTATCGAAAGCCGAGCGTAAAAAATTGGGTCGAAAACACCTGCGGTTGACAAAAAATGGAATTCAAAAAAACCTGAATTCAGTTATTACGAAATACGCAAATATCCAACGGTATGTATCACGTGAACATGCAATACATTAAAATAATCCTACGTATAACATATGTAGTGTGCAATGTAGTGAATCTGATGTATAAAAAATTGTAATTGCGTTGCATATGAGAGGGCATCCGAATAGCTAAGTGGATAGCGCCATCCATTCCATTTTGGTGAAAACGGTCCCTTGTTTTATTCTCGGTAAGAATATGTGCTACATGACCTCAGCTGTCGAAGTACTTTTTACAACACTACCACTACTTAACTTGACTTTGACTTGTATACCGAATTTGCTTTTCTACTGAACATTTTCTGTTTACTTTTTTGATTTATACTAATATACCGTCCTATCCTTATGTGGGTCCTATTCAATATTTATTGTCATCCTACACTTTCCTTATGGCTTTATTACCGTCTACCGTAATGACCACTTAATGCTTTAATGACCATTCTGAAATTATTTCCTCAACATTCATCAAAGAGCTAAACGGCATATGGTTATAGCCAACAAAATTCTTAAATGAAAAAGGGGTAAATAATGAAACATGATGAGTGAATATGTTTTCAATCTCTTACTGAATACCAGTGAGAAATTTAGAGGAATATGCGAGGTTTTCCCATCTCAATGGGAATAAATTGGAAATCTCTCGAGGTAAAGGGTGAAAGGTAACCTTCCGTATAAAGGCGTGCACAAATGGAAATACTCAAGGAAAATTTTCACAAATTTCAAAGACTCCCTAAAAGGTATGTCTGGATGTTTTGACTAGATACCTTAACTGTTTAAAGCAACCGCCCGTCAAGTGGAGGATCCTGGTTCGAGTCCCGGTTCTATCAGAATTTTTTCGTGTCCGTTTTTCCTGAAAAGTTGCCAAATCAAGATGAAGAAGCGTGGTGGAATCCAAGCCGATCTGTCGTCAGTTTAAATTTCTACTTTCGGTGAAAAACCGGATAATGGTATACTGAGGAGATATCGATGACGTGTGTCTTTCTTAATAATTAAATGAAAGACTCTATAAAATATGGAATAGCTGTTAAGATTCAAGTAATAACACAGGTCAGTGGTGCAAAAACTAAGACTCACCAAACAGTTTTATTTGGTTCGCTAAGATAATACAGTAGCGTAAATCATTAGGGCTATTAAACGGTTAGAAATTTCACGAACTACACTAATGCCCAAGTTGCATTATTGCACTTCACTTTGTTCAATTTAAAGTACTAATTCATAGATATTTGCCCCCGAATAAGCAAAAGGGTACATTAACCTTCAGTGTCTGCGGTTCCGGGTTCGACTCCCACTAGGGGTCCAGGCTCAAAAATACCTCAGCCGTAGATGCACATAAAAGTACTACAGCTAACGCTACACTTCATAGATATCTTCAGAATATAAAGTCGATAAATGAAAGAATTAGGAAAATATTTTCTTACATATTCATTTATAATTACGGCCCAGTAGTCTCCAAGTAATGCGTTCTTTTGTCAGCCATTTCAAATTTCAACCTACCAGAGCACCTTCGTTGTTTAATACTTCAATGGAGGAAGTGAGGGTATAGTATATATGGAATAAATTAGTAATACATATTTCCTTTAGTTGGTATTTTGCGGCTCGATTTCAGTATGTGAGGAAGGTTGGACATGGCTGATGTTAAGATGGAGATTTAAAATACTCCTTAGCAAGCAAGAATTCGGGATTCCGCAGCCATCTTTAGAAGATTCCTATGCCCGAATTTACTAGCCAAGCTATCACATTTCGAGGTGGAAAAATACTGATTCTTAACACCTGTGGCAGGAAAACTGGGTTCTTAGTGGTTTCTCTGAAGTGGCCACAGCATTAACTTGTGCATCTTTCTAGTGGCTTAAAGAGTTGTAGCGACGCATCACTCTTTATCTTGTTTGTAGCGACGCGTGGGGTATTGTTAGATTGTTGACAGTCTACAGGAATACAAACTAAAGAGTGCGACGAGAAATCCTCGATATCTATGAGATAAATATTGTGTTACTCGTTTAACAAAGTATTGATACAAAGATTTGTGGTACACTTTCATGCAGATTATAAGGAGTGTGGTGGCCATCGCTTTTTATTTTGTTTATAGCGACGCGTGGCAACGCATCACTGTTTACTTTGTTTATAGCAACGCGTGGGGTATTGTTGATTGTTGACAGTGAGTAACGAATAACAAATAAAGAGTGAGGCTAGAAATATTACTGCGATAAATGTGTGTAACTCGTTGAATAAAGTATTCATACAAAGATTTGTAGAACACTTCCATGTTTATGTACAACAACGAACTACAGAGTATTTTAAACCTCCATCAATGTTACGGTAAACCATTGTATATGTAAACGTTGGATATGTTAAGGTAGGTACCTGATTCTAGACTCTAATTGCAGCTAGTCGTGATATAAATGCATGAGGAATGCAGAAAGCTGGATAGATACATAAACGCGGGGGAGGGGTTAGAAGAAAGCAAAGTCGGTGGACAGCGCAAAGGGAAACCGCAACTTCTCCACGGGCAGTTGCGTTTGCACCCAATTGCACGTCAGGAAGGGAATAAAATAACACATCCGCTCCCGTGTGTAACAGTCAACCAAACACGTTAATCAATTTTTGCATCCCTCGACAGCCTGTCATTTGTGTTATGAAAAAAATCCCCCGAGGCACCGGAGCGTGATAGAAAGTACCGCTTAAGCGACTGCTCGTAGGCGGCTAATGGTCTTCGGTGATACCGAAAATGAAACATCTCCCAAGGCTATCACAAACATCCCTATTTTCCTTTCGAACTGCTACGTGAGAGACTCTGGCAATTAAATTCTATTTTATAATGGCGTCTGTTCCTATGGTCGTGAAACATCGAAATTTCCAGCCGCGGTGTTGTGAAACGTGACATGTGCCTATCGGAGCGACCTTCTAAAGGTTGAATATGAATGAGTTTAACCGCTTCCATGCCCAACGTGAGCGATTTGAAAGTTTCGAGGAAAACGGCGACTTAACCTCCAGTGTTTGTTTGAATAACATTCTTTTGGGTTATTTTTATATGCAATTTCTAATCATTAAATATTTCCATTTCATTTTTATTTTTAGAGTTATTTTGTTCAAAATCATTTCCATTGTTCTACAACTCATGCCGTCAAAAAGGTTTAGTTAAAAAATTAGTAAAAATTCACATTTTTGTAGTTTTCCGAAATTTCGTGAGTCGACTTTTTTCGCGTGAATTTTATTCGTGTACAAATAAGTGTCATGTGATAATTTTTCCAAATTTGAAAACTCCCAATTTAGATAATGATCGATTCTAGCCTAGAATAGATATTACTGTTGAAAATACTTCTACATATATCTTCCATTTTGTCAGTAATTTCATTAAAAACTCTTGATTGATAATAATAATTCTCTAAGGGAATAGCACAGCATATTGGAAGAAAAGCACTACAGGATATACTGTCTTCAGTTTTATTAACAAAAACACATAGCAACCGATCTGCAATGTTTTGGAAGGAATAGATGAATTAAAGGAAACACGACTGGCTAATCATAGAAACTTGAAAACAAGACAAAAATTGTTTATCATATTCTAAATGTAAGTACGGAAAATGGCTATACAGCAGGCAATATCTACCTATAATATCTGAGATTAACGCAAAAAATGATAATAATTCTGGAAAATTATCAATCGAGCAACTTAGCAGAGTATCCCATAAAAGTGTAATAGTATGTTTAAGCCAAGTTTTTCATTAACGTGGAATTAAATTATGTTTACATATGAGCATATGCTAGCGATATACTAAGATGATGTATGGTAGATATGTATAGATGATATATAGTAACAATAAAAAAGGTATTATGGTAAGTGGCGGTATAGTAGAAGAATAGGAAGTTGGATTATGATAAAAAAATTACTTGTCGAAGGAAAGGAAGGACACTAAATTTTTCTCAAGGATAATGAGTGGATAGCCTTACAGAAGTTAAAGTTACAAGTTTTTACTCCAATTTAGAGGACAGAAACCGTCAAGATTGCTTTATAATCTTTAATTAAGACATTTAATACTCCTAGATTGCTGAAATTAACTCATCAGTATCTGAAGAAATACTAGTCATGAGAAAAACTGCTCTGTTAATCACCAATATTCCTGTTCATTCAAACTTTCAAATAATTCTTTACACGTTCCTCATATGTAATAATGTTCGAATCCAGAAGTGAATTGATCCGAGAAATTAAATAATTGCATTAAATTATTTTCCCGCAACAAAATATTCACTAGTTTCTTATTTTTCGAAACATTCGTAGCTCAATATTTGAGGGAGAGCAGCGATATCTCGACATTTTAATATGTACTCCTCAAAAGCTATCTAAAGGCGCGATTTATCTGTGAGCGCTACTCAGATACTTAAGTACGCAAGATGGGAATCTTTAGAAGATTTAAATAAAGATTGAATTTACTCAATAAATTCTGACGAAGTTCAGTCTTAGAAGATGTATTCGATATTATGCGTCCTCCCTGTCACATAGGACGTTCTTCGAAATCAGAGAAATAGATGCTAGAACTAGTCGTTTCAAAAATTCACTTTTTCTACGAACGATACGCGAAAGTAATCGATTAGGGAAATAAAGTCATGGTGCACGCACCCCCTGCCACATTCCGAAAGGCGGCTTGCAGGGTAAATATGTAAATAATCTAAATATAGATGTAGATTTAGGTAAAATTATCCAGTGTTATTTATACTAATACTAATAAAATTATACAGTGTTAACAGATTTATAGTTTAAGAAAATTTATAGGTGAAGAAATTGAGAATCAGTTTTGACTTAAGAATCAGATATTATATATGAGAAAGGTTCGAGCGTTACATACCAATAAAAAACAACTTTGAAGGAAGTAAACTTGGTAGAAATTTTTTTTTAATTGTACTCTTCACTATCTATCTGTACTATAACCTTTCACTGTGGTATATTCTTAGCTTTGGAGGGTAATTTAAGATGAAGTATCTGAAACATGCCGAAATTATCACATCAGAACTCGGAAAACATACTTTCTGGCAGTGCCCTTTTGTAGGAAAAATGTATGTAAATTTTCACCCATTCCACGAATACTTCAATCAGTTAATGAACTATCAAATTATGTGGATTTTTAATGACGCTTTGCGTTCCTTGAATAGGAAAGCATATACATTATTTTTAACTCTTAAGATCCAAATAATCACTTTCTTATTTTTTTGGTATTCTTTGTATGTTAATTATTTTATATTACGTAATTTTAGAATAATATTTTTCTACCTTTGTATTTATAACCTTAATTGTACATTGTGTAGTTCTTTCATAATAGCGCATATAATTGGGGATACCTGATTGCGCTAAATAAATAATAATAATATAATTATCAATCAAAATAAATACATCGAAACAGGCGATAAATCGAAAATCGGATTTGATTTGATTTGATTGAGCTGCTGTGTGTTGAGAATGGTTAGTTTCAAAGGCACTTTTTAATACTCATACAAGACTGAATTATTTGAAGCGATGCCCATCGAGGTATAAGGAAGCACGTGAAATTGTGAAGAATAGTGCATTTTCTACGCACCATTTCATTCACGATCTCAATTCTGGCGCGGGGAATTAAGGCGTGGTCGCGGCTGACGAGATTTTCAGTTCATATAGAGAGAAATAAGACGCACCGGAAGTCTGCAATACTCGGTCGCTTCGCAAAAAAAATTGCACGGAGTTATAGACAAGAGTATTAGACGGGTGAAAATGGTTTCTTGCGGTTTTTGTGAGAAGAGAACGGATAAAATAGGAGAAAACTGCAGAGACGTTTATTGAGGAAGCCTAATAGAAGTTGATGGTGCGATTTACAGAGCGATTAGATTGGGTTGAAGCATTATTGTGGGAATATTAGCATGATTTAAGCCTTGGTTTTGAAATCTGTTTCCTGTTCACACTTCTCAAATGCTTTTCTACAATTTAAAAGTCGACCGAAGAATTCAAAATTCCCTAATAAGTCCGATTATTTCTGTACATTCTGATGCGTTACCATAACATTAATATGTACCATAATGGTCCATATAACGTTTACTATCAATCATTTTATTGTTAGCAATGGACGATAATTATTTGCGAAAATTGATTTTAAAAATATAAAATGAAATTTTCAAATAAAAATTAACAATAATTTAGAAAAGTAACTATATTTCGATGGAAATTATTCTGCTTGCATAAAAAGGGGTTAATATCAGTATTATTCCTCGGAAATTTAAACTATTAATATAAAAAAACCATAATACCCCGTTATTAAAATTTACCTCAGACCAATGGGCAATTTCTTTTTGACCTGGCATCAAATCCAAGACCTATTGGAAGATATCTTTGTCGTTTACGTTACAAAAGCAGTTTTGTTAGCAATATATCGATTCTGAATTCTCTACCATCCCTTTAAGTATTCCAAACATATTCCGAAATCCTCAAAATTTTCAAAGGAAAAATGGGGAATTCTAGAATGTATTGATGGCTAGAATCGATATCTCACTTTTCCTTGGATTTCCAGCGAGGACTCACAGACACAAAGAGGTTAAATCTATGACAATGGTTGGCTGAGATTTGGCAATCTATTTGTGGCTGAGAACCGACTTTGTGCAATAGGAACTGGAGCTCCAAATATTTGAATAAATAATCACTTAGAAGGTAAAGAATGCCAGGAGGGTAAGAAGTAGAAATAAAAAAAATTTAACTTCTGAGAAAAAGCCATAAAATGCGTTGTCAACTAAATTGGAGAAAATATTTCATTACGTGGAAAAATTGATACATTTTTAAAATGATAAAAATTCCTTTTAAATCGCCCAAAAATCTTCGCTATTGCTCTTAGGATATTATGGTTTACATTCTTAAATATGTAAAAATTAGAGTTAGAGAGGTAATTATGCAATTCAAGTTATGACTAATTCGATTCCATTTAGTACATGGGAAATAATACCTTAGATCAAATTAATACAGATTTGTAGCATTATCCTAAATTTGTAATATAATGTCATTATTGGTAATATTAATTGAGTATATAATCTTCACACATGGTATATATTACACCATCATTAGAGTACAGCTTTCAGCAACATAATACCCTCGCCATTCGACTTGATTCTACTCAGAATTCGTCCACAACCTTAGCCTTATTTCATTTCTTCCAAGTCAGGTCGTTTTTTCATTCATCGGCGACCTCGGATATTTTAGTCACGAAAAACGATTTCTACGGAAAAATGGTATCGCTTAAAAAAAGCGTATCCAACCTGCCATTTAGAAAAGCGCAAAGGATTAACTATAGGGACAATAGGACAACATTTCGGTAAAATGTGTAGCGGGTCAAATGGGGCACTACGTCCTTCAGAACAACAACTTCCGGTCGGTCCCAGCTTAACATAGCAACGACTCGATATTTCCTGGACAACGTCAACACAACAGCCCTCAATTCCAGGAATACTCCAGCTAAATATAAATTAAATAATAAATCAGTCAGATAATATGCAAGATTACGTATATGGTCAAATGCTTAGCGGTTCAAATGGGGCACTAAGTCCTTCAAAACAACAACTTCCGGTCGGTCCCAGCCTTACATAGCAACGCCTCGATATTTCCCGGACAACGTCAACACAACGCCTCTCGTTTCCAGGAACACTCCGGCAAAATATAATAAATTGTAAATTAATCGGACAATAAGGTAGAATTACTATTACAGACAAATGTGTAACGGTTCAAATGGGACAAAGCGTCCTTCAAAACAACTACTTCCGGTCCGAACAACTTCCCGGACGCCTTCAGCACAACTCTCGTCGCAAATCCACATTTCCTCCTCGCAAAAGCCCCTCGCAATATGAAGCACGCCCTCTACTCATTTTCCCTTAAGATGCCATTACTCCCACACCTTCCCCCGCCCCCCAACGGGATACACGGCTACTTAAGGAGGAGATTTTTTTCCTCCTCGTATCTAACGGAACCTCCAGCACGAATATAAGCCACGGACGTTCTAGGAGAGTTCCATTTTCGAAACTGCAGTCTCATTTGGAGGGGGCCAAGGCGAGACCAATGAGCTCGTGCGCAGCCAATCGGACCATTTTCTTTCGACTTTTTTTTCCCCGCGGATTTTTCCGGGAGATCGATCTGGAAGACATTTACGAAGTTTTAAAGGAACGATGATCCCGGTTGAGCTAGATCTTTATCTTCGAAAACAACGACCGAAGTCTTTTCTTGGTTTTCAAGCTTTCTAATTTAGTCTAGAGGTAATATTTCATTGGAGACGGCAAAGTATTTATCGAAGCTCTATTCTTTGAGGAAGAGTTCGGATTAATGACGTAATCCCACGTTTCGCAAACGAATGTTTTAGAAGAGATTGTGTTTTTTGCAAGTATTCCCATTAGTACGCTCCTGCTACCATATCTTAAGGTATTTTATGTATTATTTGCTGAAGGATAGATAATTATATATTGAGGCCTCCAGGTAACCAAGTGGGTAACGAGTTAGACTTCATTGAAAGTGGTTCCAGGTTCGATTCCCTGTGGGGGCTCACGTGCGAAATGATCTTAGCTGTCGAAGCACTTTAAAAATTTCTAGAAATACGATAAACATATAACTTCCATATAACATATAACTTCCATATAACATATAACATTGGGTGTTTTCCTGCTGTGGATATTTTTTTTCCTAGGCCTCACTTAGGTTTTTAAATTCACAACTAAATATTTCCAATTTTGTCTTAATTCAACTTAAGTTAACTTTTATTATCTATTTTTTAACTCTTTGATATTATTATTAATTAATTTTTTTTTAATATTGACGATGGGTTAAATGGAAGAGGAGACTTTAAAAGTCTCAATTCCGCCCAAAATAAAGACGTTGTTTATTTATTTATTTATTTATAACTTCCATATAACATATAACTTCCATATACTTTTCTCTCTTATTAATGGATGTTAAGACATAAAAAGTGTGAGGTATGAGTCCCGCTGAGTGATAGCGTTTACTCTGGTTACTTCTGATCAAATTTTGTGAAAAATATCATTCGTAGGGTCATTGTGCTGCTTTAACGTAGACGTTTTGGCAGTGATAAAACAAAGGAAAACTACCTCACTCCTCATCTTGACTAACGTATGTACCTCATTCCCTCTCCAATGTAGCTTAATAGTTCATCTTGGGTGGGATAAGTAGGCAACTAGTTTTAAGGACCTCTTGAATGATGCAACGACATTTTTGGGGTTTGCGAACCTCTCCAAAGTGTCTCAAGGAGATTCATATCTTATGTGGGAAAGTGTCTCATACTCCCACTCCCCCAAAGTGGTACTATATATATAAGGACGATGCCTTATTGCTGATGTCTTTGCTGGCTTTATAGACAGAAAATCATAACCAGTGGTAGAAGCAGGATATTTAAAAGTACTTCGACAACTAAGCTCATTTCGCACATGTGGGATCTCAGCCGGAATCGAACCAAGGACCGATTCTACGGCAGACATATCTGCTAGCGTATTTCTAAAGGCGCGTTTGATCGTGGTTTAAATAAAGGGCAAGAAAATTATAAAATAAATTTGATCATCTGTCCTACCAACTTTTATAAATCGATGCATCATCACCTATCAATGTAAAGATGTCTGGAATGGTGACACCCCCCCCCCCTGCCCGAAAGCGGGCTTGCAGGTTATTTATGTAGATTTCTATATGTTTGCTCCCTTTCTCAAATCGTATGTAATCGAATGATTATAAAATCAATGTCAGATAGTAAAGAGAAGCAGCATCTATCTCCACCACGGTTGATTGAACACGAGAGGGTTCCTTGCGTGGGGTTAAAAGTGAAGATGGGCAGACGGTGTGGCCGTTCGTTTGACGCATATCGGCTCCGCTCCAATTGGTCGAAACTTTCTCCGCTATCCACTCCTTCCCATTGGCCCATTGTCCTGGAGAAGAGGGCCTCGACCCCAGCGGACCCATTCAAGGGACTTTTCAGCATGATCTGCAATGCTTTCTTCAAGAGAGAAGAAATTCCCGTGGCCAATGCGGTTCAATAGCTTACGTGTTTCCTCATTTTAACGCCAAAACACAAGGTTTCGAAAGAATCGCTTTCTTGGAAGCGACTCCGGAGGGGAGGGCGAAGACCCTAACCGCATCGATTTTAGTGAGGAAACAAAATGGCGCCCGACGGCGTTGTTTGTTATGGTTGCGCGAACACGTGATCGGATGCGATTGTTGCGGTGTTTTCGGTAAACGGACGCGCGAATCGTGCGTTTAAAACCGTCTGTCGTGGAAAATGATTGGCAACGGAAATCTCAAGTCAACCACGATCGTAAATGACTGTGTTGAGATGTAATCAAAACCCTTTTTCATTATTAGTCTCCTTATTTAATGAAGCGCAGGCTGTTGGCGGAAAAAGAGGTAAGTGAAGCATATGATGCTGTTTTTACTTATGGGCGCTATTAGGACTTCTTCGCAAGACTTTGTATCTAATGACTTGAGCGGTTCTTAAATATGACCATAAGGAGATATAGGTATATATGATTCATAAAAAGTGCGTTCGCGTATAAAATATAAACTTTGCACTAAAATCGGATCCGGATGAAGTCGCTAGTGGTTATCGCTTGTTCGTACAAAGCCTTTCGAGGCTTATCTGGGCGCTAATATAAAATTATGACAAATTAATTCCCTAAAATAGTACATAGTTGTGTACAATTTGTAATAAAGATTTAAAAATGTGTGAGTAATAATAACAATAATCACAACAACAACAATAATAATAATACAATTTAATAATAATTATTATAATTAATGATTTGTAAACAATTATTCATATACTATTGATTTTAGTCAATTGTTTTTGTTATCAGTGTTATATTATTAATACGTAATATCTCCATAATGTGGAAGAAAGGCCATTTTGGCCTAACCTCAGCGTAAGAGTAAAATAATAATAATATTTATAATTATTATTACAGAATACGTAGTGTAAAACCATCAATGGTAATATACCATTCCATTTTGAAATGTACTCGAATTAATATACCTACATCTACATAAATACCTTGCAAGTGTTATTGGGGGATTCATTCTTTAAAACATACGATACATAAAAATTTACGGGAGTAACATATTGCACATACGTTCAGTAGTACATACCTGCAGCTACTATTTACCTTATTTAGAATCTGATCGCACAGCAATCGATCGGAAGACTCCCTCGAATATAGATTCTGCGTATTTTTTAAACCCCGTGACGAACTTGAAACTCATAGAAGTTAAACGGAAACCATTTGTATGCTATTTGTTTTTACTAAAGGAATCATTGGAAATGAACTTGTGGATATCAGCATGGCTTTCTACAAAACACAGCATTTTCATTTATTTTTGGAGAAACTCTTATGGTTTACTTTCTATTAAAGGTCTTCTCCTTAAACAATGGCTCTGGAAGGGTAAGTGTTGTAATTGTCCCGAATTGTCAACAGTTTTAGGGAGAATGGCCATTTTAAGCAGAAAGTTAACCGTTGGCGTAATGGCGTTGCAAACCTGACAGCTCGTAACAACGTTTAAACGATGATTCGGACCTTATATTACGTATCCCGGATGTTTGAGTTTCATACGTGGATTTAAATCAGGAAAACGTTTCTATCACGAACGCCGATGCGAAAATGGGACATGTATAAACGTGTTTATTGTTGTTCACTCCTTGTACATTTACCAGGAAGTGTTCCAAAAATCCTTGTATAAATACTATTACCTTATTCGACGAGTATCTTAATTTTTATCTCCTTCGCTGGAGACATAACTTGTGGCTCTCGTAACTCGAGATCGTATTCGTTTTCAGTATCAAAAATCTAACAATACCCCACGCGTCGCTATAAACAAAATTAATACTGATGCGCTGCAACAAACCATTTCCATTTATTGACAAACATTAAAACAAAATACGTAGTAAGGAAAGCTAGGAATATTTTCTGAAAATCTTCCATTGTTATTGGTAGAATTAATTAAATTATAATTCCAAAGTCTTGTAAAAATGCAAATTAATTAGAGGTCATAAATAGATTGAGGGTCTCAATTAAGGAACTTTTTTCACGCGACTAACTAATGGATAGTATTAATGTTATTAGTATATATACCACGTGATAGCCCAAGGTATTTTGGCGCACCAAGCAATGAGGGTTTGCGGTGGCAATCTTTTTAAAATTGCAACAATTCTAATAAGTGATAGATGGCATTGTTTGATAAAATTAAAGTAATAATAATTTTCTGGAGGCAACATTTCTCAAAATGAAAGAAGATTTTTTCCTATCCCCCTATTGCCTCGTTTTAGACCGTTATCTTTAAAACTTACATCCTTAAGTCTTGTAAAATATCCTCATTCTTTATCCTTGCAATCTCTTCCCTTAATTAGACACAATTCCTTATTTTTGTGAATGCAGGAATGGATATTGTCTTGCGAATCAAAATTTTCGCCCACAAAATTTTGCCGCTTCAAAAATTACTTACAATTCGCTTGCTCTGTCGGGCCGGCCCTGGGCGTACCGCATTACGAGGCGAATCAAGGTATGAAATAGTATTTCTTTATTTCTTTGTAGAAAATTATGTCTTACAAGAGGTACCTCATAAATACACCCGCTAATTCATTAGCTCACGAAGACAATTGTAAGGAATTCATCTCAGTGATAATGATAGCGAAGAAAAAGGCATATGAGAAATCGTGCCTTCGTACGTGAAAATTCGCCCTCTTTCTTTCGTGCACCGAGTAATGAATTTCTGAAGAAGACACGTAAACTGACTCCGTTTTTATTACCCCACCAGAGGGCATAAATTACCTCGTTAAGTGCTCGTGGAGATAAAAAAATGTAAGTTAACCTCTCTGGCGTACGTATGCACCGTGATTGTCTGAGAAAATATTTCTAAAGCGTTTTCACCGCGGCTCTGAATCAAAGCTTGCACGAACTACTTTTATGTCTAAGTTTACCAGAAAACACAACTACGATGTGATACATTAGAATTAAAGAGGTATAAATTGAAAATATTAGTACATTACTAATGAAAGGACATCCGTTAGATGTTGTCGGAAATGTTATAATATTATATTGTAATAATGCTACAGTAGCGATTATTTTGCAGTGGCTGTACCCTTCCCACAAAGAAGATAAACATAATTTTAATGAACTTCTCATTCCAATGCTGAAAACTGTTAAAATTATCAAAATGAAGTTTTAAAGTTTTAAAAAATTTAATTTTTAATACATATTATTGATACTTCTTTCTATTAAATTGTATATAGTTTGGGTAGTTTGTTTATATTGCATAGTAACTAAGTGTGATGTTAGTTGTTTGTTGACATTGTTGTCTGACCATGCCTGAGTTCGGTGCAAGAAAACGCTTTCTCCAGCGAACTGGTTTTTAATTTAGGACATTACAATGATCCTCATCTTCCAATCGCTATTCTTATCTTATAGTATATGATTATATTCTCACATCATATAATATACAATATAATGTATCGATCATTCCTATTTGATAGTATCTGTGTTTTGTGTCGGTTTTCTATGTAACCAGGCTTGAAGAAATATGTGCTGCGCACCGAAGGTTTTTGAGGGGTCTTTACGCGAATGTCGCACAAATTTTATTATCATTTTTCATACGCCCTCTCGACCGTTACCACCTGGCCCAGCGATTAAGCTGCAACAAATTATTAAATAAATAAATTACTTCCAATAATTTGAGAAGAGATAATGAACTGAGGATATTACCGTTAAGTAAAATGTAAATCGGTGAACGTAATGCTGATTAGAATAACTTTTGTAGCTGACCGTAGTTTCTCCTATGTTGTATTGTATTCAACTGCACTTATTGATGTCTTTGAATATGTAGTTACTTTTATCATACACCTTATTTCCGTGCAATGCTGAGAGGCTTCTACGTCGCTATATCTGAACTATTAGCGACAAGTGGGGTATTGTTAGATTATTGTCAGTGAAAACGTACTAAGTAAAGATTGCGATATGGAGAAATCCTCGATAACACTGCGATAAATATTGCGATACTCGTTGAATAAATTATTAATACAAAGACTTGCGGAACATTATCATCTATATATACAAGGAGTGAGAAAGTTTGGCGATGCATCACTCTTAATTTTGTTTATAGCGACGCGTTCATTGTTTATCTTGTTTATAGCGACGCGTGGGGCATTTTTATATCATTCCATCCCTATTCAAATTACGTTTCTTTTAGGGTTTACTACTGGCAGGTTAGGTGGACGGGGAAATTAAAAAATCTCAAACTCGTCCAAATTGTTTTACATTTTACATTAATTGCTTATTAATTGTTTATCAACTAGAATAATTAAAAACTGAAACATGGCGTACAAATTAACTCCGTGAAAAAGATAATGGAAACATCACCGACAACGGCATAACCTCAGTAGCGGATAGTGAAGATTATATTCTATCGAATTTAAACATTTTAAGAATAAAATCAAATTCCAACGGACTATTAAATAATCCGAATCTGTTAGCAGTAGTCCCCCTGCCACACGCCGAAATGGGGCTTGCAGGATATTACTATAGTTTTAGATGAGTAGTTTACTTCCCTCGATAGAGAAAGACTTCGACAGAGTGAATGCAGAAGAGGAATTTCTCTCTTGCAGAAGTTTTTCCTCGATGCTCCTATTTTTCACTCTAATTCCTTTGTATTCGTTTCTAGTTTTAATTTCGTTTTTCCTTTGCGGTCTAATCTTCGGCAAAAGAATTGCAAAACCGCATATACACCACTTCCGATACATGACACCGAGTAACAGTTGGTATAATTAACTTGTATCCTGTTTTCAGGTAGCTTTCATAGAGGCGATCTTCTGCGCAGAGAAGATCGCAGAATGGGGTGGAAAATGCAGTTTCATTTACTGTTAATGTTCTGATTGCTTACTTGAATACTATAATAGTACGTATAGGGATTCTGAGTTATTAAACGAATCTTTTTTAAATAAAAAAGTAATTATATATATTTGCAATATTTTATATACTGTTTGTAGTATTTTTCTTTTAATCGTGTTTGTCAGATTGTTGAGATTTTTGATTCTGTTTTTTTAGATTTAAGTTAATTTTAGTAAATTAGTTTTAGTTGTTAATGTAATATTAGTGGTAATATAATGTAATATCTCCAGAGGTTAGGTGGAAGAGAGGTTATTTTGGCCTTACCTCGCCGAAAGAATAAATAATCATAATTCAATTTATAAGCTACGTTAAATATTTCATTGAAATTACAAGCAGTTTTAATAAAATGTTTATTTAGATTCGTGGCGGCGAATCATTGTTTATCTTATCTATAGCGACGCGTTCGCTGTTAAGTTTGTTTATAGCGACGCGTGGGGTATTGTTATATTATTTACAGTGAAAATGAATACGAACTAAAGAGTGCGACGAGAAAATCTCGATATTACTGCGATATTTACTCGTTGAATAAACTATTCGTGCAAAGATTTGTGGAAGACTTTCATGTATATGTACAAGGAGTGAACAAGTAACTACATGCGTCAATATGGAAGACAGAAAGGCATCTTCCAACCCCCACGGACGACTAGTTGGTGTTAACATGAAGACATTGCCGGATCCTTGTATAAGGTGAGATTGATTACGAGTGGATTAATACACTGACACCTGTCATACACATGATACAGATGTCGCTAGATCACGCTTAAAGGAATTAATATGCAAAAGGCCGTCGCGTTTACTATCTGAAACAGGCCCTGACAAAGGATGACCGGATAACCTCCGTCTCAGTGGTATAGGTTTCAAGTTTTAGCCTTCCTTTCGTTCTTCATTCAAACCCTAATCCGTTTTGCTTTCCCAAATAACCGTTGGATTCCCACCGGGATGAACACACAACTTTACGAAATCGCTATTTAAGAAGAGGTGGAGGGAACGCTATTGCGCAACAATCGCCAGAGTGGAAAGGATGGAAGAATGGGAAGAGTAGGGCGAACCGAGAGGAAGAGGAGGAACAGAGAGAATGGTTTAAAGAGAGAGGATTTTGCCTTGAGATTCTAAACCACTCTTCCGATAACTGACTTAAACAGCGGCGATCTTAAAGAACGCGTTCCGCTAAGCCTCCGTTTATCCTTGCCTTCGTTCCACTTTCTTCCTCGAAACCAAAAAATCTGCAATCCTCTCTCTCTTCGCTGCTTTCCCTCCCTTTTTCCTCCCATTCCGTACATCTTATTCGATTTTCTTAAGTGATTTTTTCCGCGATTCTGAATCTGGAACATTCGAGGGTTTTTGGAACGTCGAATTGATTCTGTGTCTCCAAAAATCAACGATGAAGACAGTCTCGGTGGTGAAGGGGTGAAGTAGTAACACTAAGGTCCTGGGTTGGAATGTGCTGGCTTGAGTTGTAATTCGGGACCAGAGAGAACTCGCTACTGCTCTAATGCATGTTCGATGAATTGATGATATAGGTAACGATGGCAATCAAACGTTTTCCAAATATTTTGCACGCAAGAATGTGCGTAACTGCATTAATGCTCCTGTAAAAATGAATGTTTACATCTACAACTTAACAGCTATGCTTGCTGCAAAAACCCCGCAGTGGAAAAACTAGAATGACATCGTAATTGAATGGAATGGAATGGAATTGTTGGGGCATACAATCCGGTTTGAACAATTGAGCATATAATGCGATTATACGGTTATCCCGGTTAATCTAAATCTATCTATCTAGTAATCTACTTCTTTATTCTTTTCATTTCAATTAACGGTTGCATGTGAAAAACGGTGGGAAAATAGTAAACGCCTAAATTTTTAGCACTTTGCAAATATAGAAAGCTATAAAGACATGACATAGTTTTTCTTTTTTCAGTTTCGACACGCAATATTAGGAGACATGGTCCGTCCGCTTAAGTTTTTAGCGCGAAACGGATTTCAAACAAAGAACAAAGATTGCGTTCTAGTTTGGGAAAAACATTTTTCGATTAATCCGCATTTATTACTGTTAGGGACATGAACAAAGAAGCATCTCACCGGACAGAAAATATGGGGAAGCTCAGTAATGTTATATAATATGATTAAAATTCAATTAATACCTACACCTCTCATTCTAAGGACAGCGCCAAAATTTGTGAAACAGATAATTTGGTCCTGATACATGTAGTGCTATTCATGTCCAAATTGTTTTTTTTTGCTATTTCATTGTTATTTCTGAGCCTAAAAAATGTTTGCAGTTTCCGAGTTTATATTTTTAAAATTACTTTTTTATGTTCTCTGGTAATTAACAACTAAGTCTGTCGTTTTCGTGGCGCAATCAGTATCTTCTAGATAGGTACCTTGAGGGCTACTTTTAATATCAAACGATAATAAACGTGAGCATTATAATATGAGTAGAATTATTTCTCCATATAACGGTGAATAAGTTATATGGCGAAAACCCTGTTTGTTTATTTATGATTTTCTGGATGACGACCAGAGAGTTGTATGTTTGAATTTACTATAGTAACATCCAAATCATTTAAATATGTCTTACCTTATAAACACGAGTACAAGAGTGTACTTTGTTCTAATCTTTATTTGAGTACCTTTCATGATTTTTAGTGGAATCTTTAACTTCATGCTTCGATCGCACAATTAAGGAAAAGCCATTGCGAATACTAATCCATTGAAATGAATGTGAGCAGGCCGTGTTGCGAGGAGAAACGACAACTGATGGACATCAGCAGTTCTGAACTGGACACCAAGAAATGTGAAGAGACCAAGAAGAAGACCAAAGGACCGATGGAAGAGAGACATCATCAAGTATTTAGGGGTAACAGGGCAACGGGAATCTCAGAATAGAGATAACTGGAAAGCATTTTTCAAAAATATTATACTTCGAAAGCTTGTTTTCTTAGAATCACAGCGGAAATACCTAACTCATAAAGAAATTAATGGCTTTTATAATGCATCAAGGATATAAGCTTCTACTTAGGAGTTCATTACGCAATTTACAATAAATAGAAAATAATATCCAATTTTATATCCCAAACAAGCTATTATAGCTCGTGGTTCGAGTATACGGTTAGAAATTAGAAAAGAATGAATATTTCTACGCAATAAAATCCGGTTGTGCGTAGTGGAGACGAAATAAAACGAGGAAGCAATAAAAAGCAAGCCATCGTTCCGATGCGTGTCGAAAGTCTGTGTCCACCTTTCTTGGGATAACACATTTGTGACGGGTGGAAAATGGACTGCTTGCAGGAGAGGAAAAAAAGACATTTTCTCTTTTCTTATCCATTCGTTCGCGCCGTCTCGGCCCAGTGCGTGGAATAAAACCGGAGGAAACAAGCCTATCAAATAAAAGGTAAATTGGCGTCCATCGGACGTGAGACACAAAGCTACGACGAGCTGGATTTCTGCCGGCAAAAAAAAGAAGAACGCGAGGATTAAATTTCTCTCGTGAAAAACCAACGCGGCCGAGCCTATGCCAATCGACCATTCGCGACCGATACTCCGGATATTTTAAAAACAGCCGCGTAAAAAAAAAGAAGGGAATTAATAAAAACCTTCCGAAGGTTCGTTTCACGGCGGAAGTGAGCGGATCTTTCTAATTCCACACAATGCTGCGTGGTTTACGTTCCGGAATTTCCCAAACGTTTCGCAACTTCACACTTGGAGCAATAATCGAATCTCAAGGAGACCCATTTGAATCGCGGCGCCCAATTAGACTGTCCGCCATGTTTGAGTAACCGCGGCAACGTCGATGAGTAAATCTTGTTAGGAAGTTGGTCGACGTAAACAACGATCGTATTTGAGTGGAGGCAATGAACTCGTGTTGAAGACAGGAGGGACGCGAAAATGAAAATTACGAAGGAAACAATCGACGCAATTAATTACGCTCATTTCAAAAGCGGAGAAAATGCCTCCCGATATTCCGTTTCGCACGGGAAACTGCGACAGAAGAAATCTATACCTCGCGGTCTTTTTGTCCCCATAAATTCCACGTTCTGAAGTGCTGAATACTTTCGAAATGGCAGCCAAGTATAGAGATTACGCAGCGAGACGGGATAATTCCAGCATAATTCGATGTTCTGCTACACTTAAGAACAACTGCTGTTTTTTTATGTAGCTAAGTGGACATGTTTAATGTCCATAAAAGCATATGAAGAAATAATAATGAAATAAAAAAATTAACGCTTCAATTTTACTTCAGTGGAATTTCAACTCATATAATTCTGCCTGTCAAAACTAGAAAGGCGTGGAATTTCTTGCACGGCACTCATTAAATACAAATGAAATGATAATTGTTTCTTTGATTCATTATTGGCCCTTTTATTAATGTCCAATTTTATCCAGATGAAGAATGTCTAACCGTCGGAACCCAATAAATCTCTTGCTTACCATAAACATAAAAATCTTAATTTTTTAACTCACGTTTTTCATTTTGTACTTCGTAATTGCAATCGAAACAAATCAGATTTTCATTGGAACTTCCCGAGAAACATAGTGAATCATTCAGACTAGTTAAACACAAAAGTTGTTGCAATATAAAGAATGAAGCACGAACTGTTTGCACTGAATTGCTCGTGCGAATTAGATAAACTACAACTAGTGATTCATTGGAAAATTATACTTACAACCCACTGGCGGAAAAATACTGGTTGTATCTTTCCGCCATACCATACTCGTATCTTTAAAGGTTGTTTCAATATGGAATTAAGATATTACAGAGCTGAATAATACTGAGAAAGGGTATTTTATCCCTAGTTCGCGAGCCACATGTGGTCCGATAAATTGCTCTTTTCTGAAGAGACCGTAACATTTTTCATGATAACTCTAGACAAAGCAAACGAAAAGAATCCACCATGCACACCTTGTATAGAATAAAAATCAGATTTTCAGAATAAAATCAAATTTTCTGAATTTTCGATCAATTATCACTGAAATCTAATGATACCAACAAGGTAAATTGTGCAAGGGCCGTGATGGTACTGATGCGGCTGGAACTGGTAAAATCTTGGACATCTATAACAAGAAGTATTCGATTCGTTGAAGATTCAGCTCGTTGGCGTTTACAATATATGTTCAATACTATTCGTGTTTAATCGAAACGAGAGTAACCGAATTTAACTAATAAAATAATAACGAAACATGACTTAAAATACAACCGGTTTTTGACTACTTCATCTAAACTCTTGTAATTTTTATCTGCGTTGACAAAAAAATTCGTAAATATTCAGTTACGTTAAAATCGTTGCTACTCGTAATCTGCGTATGCGTAATACGTATACTGCGAATACGCATATAAGTATGCGTAGAAGCTCAAAATGATTGCAATATCTTTAAAATAGTTTTAATTTTCCTGATTTTTAAAGTACATGCGATTTTACTAAAAATACTATTTGGTAAAATTATACGATACTCGTTATTTTCTAAAATAATATCCACTTTTACAAATTAGTTCCTCTTGCGTAAAAATATTGATATCGGATGGCCATATGGGCGAGGCGTTTGACTTCGGTGAAAGCGATCCCGGGTTCGATTCCTGGAGGAGGCTCACGTGCGAAATAACCTTAACTGTCGAGTCAGTTTAAAATTACACTACCACTACTACTTGTAGTATATTTATATATATTTCATTCTTAAATATCAAATAATTTAAACTTCCAAATTCATAGGGAAGAAAATAAAAAGAATGAATAACTTAAATTTTTTGATTGTGCGTTTCCATCTACAGCAAAATATCTCACAATGTAAATCACTCTCTAAATATCTCCATAGACAATCGACGAAGTGGTTAACAGAGATAATCGGATTTAATTATCTACAATAGTTTCACAATCATTTAATTAACTGGTATAAATAAATCAATCTCGAAATCTCACAGTCGCAATTCGTGGAATATTACTGTGACAAGCTGCGTGCCAGGATTGGCGAGTGATGTGCGAATTAAACCTTCAGTCCTTGAATTCGAATAATCATGGTTCATCACCTGACTTTCCAGGTTTAGACATGTTGCCTGTTCGAGCTTCACCAACGTAATCTCGGCCTCCCTATACTTCTTTTCCCTAAAGGCTTGTACTTCAAGACTTTTTTGGGAGTCTGTGCGTTCAACATGCTCTCTCCATCTTTCTTTATAGTTTGCTGCTACCTCTGTCACTGGCTGCACTTATAACCTTATACCCTCATTTCTTATGTGGTCCATACGTGTGCAACCCTTCACGGATGTAAGGAATTTCATTTCTGATGTTTCTATCTGCTTATGGTCTCTTTTCCTAATGGCCCCTGATTCATAAAGTAATGTGGGGACAGCCGTTGTTCTGTAAAACTAAGACCTGGAATTATAATGTATTCTTAAAATGGACTTCAACTAAAGTTCACTTAAGGTATTGTAATGTTTTGTTAGAGTGAAGATTATATTGAATCTCCTACCTATATATAAGATGAAATAGCGTGGAGAAGCAAAATATTCTTCACTTTAACCCTAAAGAAACAATGTATTACTAGATTCTAAAGTGAACTTTAGTTAAAGTTCATTTTAAGTATAAATTATAATACCAGGCTTTAGGGTTTCCCTTGCAGTTTTTCCTTTCAAGGTCCTCCTTATGCTCCCACACATCTTTGGGTAATTGGTCGTTTTATTTCAAATACCATCCTCTTTTAAGTGATGTCGGATCCCATACATTTAAAATGTGACATTTGATCTAGGATATTATTTTTCATCCTTATCTTAGTTCGGACATCATATTTAATGATCTTGGATATCATACTTAATGCTAGAAGTTCTCTCAGGTCTTCTGCCGGTCCTCCTGACGAAGATCTTCATCCTGAGAATGGCACCTGAGGAAGGAAACGTCGACTCACATCGAAGCAGCTACTCGGCAGTTGACCCAAGAGAGCTTCTTGCATCACATCCGCCAGGAAAATATCAGATCATAATTAATGTTTGTAAATATTCAGTTTCATCGAACATGGCAAACGAAAAAATCGAGGGTCGCCAATTAGCATTTGATAGTTTTTATCAGAGGGCTTGCGAATCCAACCAGTCTTCTGGATAATGAGTTAGCAGATGGACATCTGGAACCCAAAAGTGTCAAGCAATTTCAACTTCGCCATCGGAACAAATCGATTGGTTGCGAAGGTCCGAATGTATTACGGACGGAGTCGAAATAATTCCCTGTTTGTACTGGACCATTCCCAGAGCACCCGAGTCACAATAGTGAGAGGCATTTTCAATCGAAGATGGTTTGTTTTGCGATTTTGCCGGCCGTGGGAAGGAGGGAAGGCTAGCGAGCCGAATCGGTCGCTTCGATTTTACCGGCGAGCATAAAAAAAGCGGGGGAGAAACCTGAAAGCTTTTGCGAGAGAGTGTATAGATAAAGAGAGAACGGCTCTTTTTCCAGCAGGAATAGCGCAAATAAAAACAGGAATCTTTTTCGACGATGAAAGCGGCATTTTATTTATCCCAAACAATGGAGTCATTTGGCAAAATTTTACATTTAGAGACGGCTTTAGGAAAGGAAACAACAGCGGTGGACGCATCGCAAGAAATTTATGACGAAGAAAGGGATGACTTTCTCGTTCTACATGATCTGAACCTATCGTATTATCTTTTTAATGGAAATTCCACGTGGTTTCACCGAGCGGCGACTAACTATTCCAATACGGAAACGCTTACACGGAAAGGAATCGTTGCTTTTCCGCGAGCCTGACTTCCTTATGGTTGACCGAAAGTTTACGGCGAATGTAGTCGCATGATCAAATGCGATTAAATGAAGGGTACTGATTTCAGAATTATTCTAACCTATGTCGAAGTATTGATATGGGATCACCACGATGTAGACGGTCTTTTCACACTGCATAGAGCAACATATCTCTACACTAGTCCTAAAATACGAATCTTCTGGTCTCTTGGGCCAAAAGTTTCCATTTTTAACTACCATTAACTTTCCTTTATTTTTATTCTTGTCAAATTTACTATACCGTACACTGATTTCGTGTTTGTTTGTATGTCTGTTTGCATGTTCGTTTTAATGTCTTATTGTGTTTAATTCCCTTAAGCTTTTTAAGTAATTTTTCTATGGACTTACTTAAATTTTCAAATCATATCAAAATAATATCAACGAGAATAACAAGAAAGAGCCTAAAGCACGATTGACTGCAACGAATAACTAAATCAGCCAACTTCGGCCCATAAAGTCTCTTTAACACAGCAGAAGTTTTCGATGCAAGAAAAGCATTATACCGCCAAACCCTTTAGGTCTTGAAGATTTGAATAGTGAGGTGAGGCATTAGAATTCCTGGAAAATTCCGACAGATGGAAATAATGCACGATTGATTCGGGAGGACACGCAGGCACGGCCGTGTGGGTGGATAGGAAAATACCAAGTATTTCCACGTGGCTGATAAGCGGGGCTTAGGCTATTCTCGGTGTTTTAACCGCCGTTCCCAATATTTGATATTGATTGCGAAGGAAATAAGTTTTGCACGTGAGATATACGAAGAAAGATAGGCTCGAGATGGGAGTTGAAAGGCAGGGAAGAAGATAATTTAGGTCGAATCGATCTCTAGATCACACTGAGATAGCAGTTTCTGGGAGAAAAGAAGGAATATTTTTGGGGCGAAATACTAAGGGGAGAAATTGGCTTTGTATGGCAGAAATTCTTCCTCAAGCAATCTTTAAAATAGTCCCCTAAATTTAATTACGTGGCTAAATTTACAGTAGTAGTAGTAGTATTGTCAGACATGCTTCGACAACTTAGGTCACTTCGCACATAAGGGCCCCCAACCGTGAATTGAACCCGAGCCACTTCCATCAAAGGCAAACGCGCTGACCTCTTGACTACCGAGGAGCCTGACTATGTTTACAATAGTTAATTTTCCTGAAGGAATCATCCGGGATGATTTTTCTTTGACGTTAGATCTTTCGTTTTGATTATGGAAAAAAATAATACTTCGCAAAAAGTGAAGGCTCGGTTGTTTCTGCAGCTGTCCTGATGAATGAAATAATTTTCAATTGTCTTTTGGTGCAGATTAAAGGAAAAAGGATTTATAATTTATGTTTGCATCAATGCTTTTCATGGCTGTGAAAATATGAAGGATACTGAGGTATGAGTTACGTTGAATGCAGGTATAATTTTGGTCCCTAATTATATGCTAACGAGTATAACAGAAAGTAGGCATAGATTAGATATAATTAGGAGAATAGAACTTATAAATAATTTAAAATTTTCTCCCTCCATTACCAAGGGACAACGAAAATCTTTCATTCCTAGGATAAGGAATCTTCCATTCCATTAAGGATATGGTTGCAGGAACCTGTTAACAACATTTACCGTATGGATATAAGAAAGACCTAAATAAGTCTCTGTAGAATCAGAATTTGAAATCCCCTATTTTTTTGTATGCACTCAGAATAGATTCTCTGAACATTCGAAGCAGTTAGAGTCGGACTAGAAGTTGGTTTGTAACTTAACGGATCGGAAAATCATTATCTCAAATGTCCAAACCTTTCCATTTGGTGCCGTACAGATATAAGCCATTCATATGACTCGCTTTGTATAAAAACATAGAAATTCTTCCAAATGAACTAAATTCATGCTTTTTCTAAACTCTTCACGTTCTTGCGTTTACATATTACTTAATCCTGAGCCTATAACTTATTTACGACGAGCTGGAAAAGAATAAGGTAGCTATACGCTAAAAACCATTTTTGAGAGACTTGGGAAAATGTCTTTCTGGAAAAAATTGTCCATTCTTGATTCACTGCTACTTTTCATCAGTAAAAATGTTGGTTAAATTACACTCTGTACCATTTCAACCAATTTCTTATGAATAACTATTCAAACTCACCCTCAAAACCTACTTTTTGACTTCTTGCCATCTTTTTTTTATTCTCCTTTTATTATTATCTCTTTTTACTACGTTAAACTGGAAAATAAATAGACGAGACTAAATAAATAGACCATTGATCCATTACAATGGTGGAAAACAAAAAGCAAGAACAATTACCCTGGCTTGAAACCTGATATAAACCCGTCATACAAAATTTACTGAAATGATATAATAGCATGGAAAATGGCGTACTAATTTCACGAAATTTCTCGAAAACAATTTAGCATATTATCGTCATCATAGGGTGGCTATGACGGCAATCATTTATAGAAAATATTCGTATGTTTCCGATATACACTGTGGAAGAACGAATCGCGTTTCCTTCTACACATTGGAGAATCAGCACACGTTGCATCTCTCCGTGAAAATCGTTAAATTATACTAAACCAGATGAAAACGGGGATTTTCATAAAATGTTCTTAAAATGAAGGCATCGCCCATTTCCAAATTGTGCGCGAAGAGTATAAAAGTGGTTATGGACGAGCGGACGGCTGTGACATGTAAACCGCTCTTTTTTGCACTTCCCTAAGACCTGATTCCATTGTGTACCGATTTCCGTCTTAGGGCCAAACGCCGTGCAACGGCCAAGTGGAGCGGATCAGCTATCTGAAGAAGAGAAAACCAGGGGGAGGGAAAAACAGATGTCGTGAGGATAGGATGGGAGGGAGGGGAGGAGAGAGAAGGGCGGAAAAACAGCCGAAAGAAGCCGCGAAACGTCAACAAAGGATTCCGCCAAAAAAGCAAACCGGTAATCGGTTTTTCCGTGCTCTTTTCCATGCGTTTTAAAATTCGATCTCAGATGTGAAAATGGGTCAAACACATCTAAATAAATCTACTCGTAATTAATAAATAAAGGAATAATGACATTAAAAGAAAAAGAAGTTGGAACACAGATGTTAATGAATAAGATGTTTAAAAAAACTCCGTGAGCCGTAATTCGGCAGGTGGAACACGTTAAAGACAAACGGGAAGCTCTGGATTTTCCGATTTCTGAGAAGTCCCAATGGGCATTTCATAGACAATGTCTCCATCTTCAGGAGGGCTCCGCAAAGGAAGGTAAAAGCACTTTCTTTGTGGAGACCCCCTGAGGATGGAGGCTTTGTCTCTGAAATGGTCATTGGGACTACCCAGAAATCGGTAATCCGGAGCTTCCCGTTTGCCTTTGAGCGCGAGGTCCGCCGAATTACGGCTTACGGATTGTTTTTAAACATCCAATAATGACGTTGTTAGAAAGAAAATTTTGCTCCGAGTTGCAAAGGAGCCGTATTAAATAAAAAAAGAAATTAGTGTTCCCTAGATAAGTTTTAGACAAACCATAGAATTGTTTGTGAATATAGGAAGATGGTTTTTGAGTAATAGAGCCACAGTATAGCTCAATGAAGACTTTTAAGGAAAATACGATGACTATTGATAAATTATTAAATAGCCTTTCAAGAAATAAGGTCAACCTACATTGATTAAAAACATGAAGTCTTGTTCAGAAATTTTTAAGTGATCATTTCTCTCTTTTTTCGATAGAAACATATGGTAGTTTCATCATACTACTATTTTATAGTATCGATACTTTGTGAGTTCTGCACAGCATTATTTTTTAATATGTTTGTGAGTATGAGTATCTCTAAGCTGAATTGTATGCAGCCATTTTCATTGCACAATTTCATTAGTTATATCAGCTTTACATATTGTACGTACTTCCTTCTTTTTGCTGCATCGCACCTTTATTTACGAACGAAACTGAGAAGCATGTGATCCGTTTTCCCTGTTATAAGAGTACTTTTGATGGCAAAACCTTCATTTCAACCAAAATGTTAATTCGTCTACTTTCACAGCTCTGTTTTGAATTTATCTCTGTTACGACTTTCGTCGATATACAAAAAACAGGAACCAAAGGTGAATTATTGGCAAAATATAGCATTGCAGGACCAGATTGTGTGAGAACATTCGCGAAGCATCCATGGATGTTTCTGAAGTATAAAGTTGCGAGGAAACAGTTGCTAGGAATTGTTGAAAGGTTGTCAGAAGAGTACCTTATGATAGGATGTGTAATTTGGAGTCAAAAGCATCATCTACATCTACATATATACCCTGCAAGCCGCCTTCCGGCGTGTGGCATCATAAGTCATCCCCCCTGCCACACGCCGAAAGGCGGCTTGCAGAGTATATATGTAGATGTAGAACTTCCGGATAGCCAAGTGGGCAGCGCGTTCGCAGTTGCAGGAAGAGGATACAGGTTCGAATCCCGGTGGGGGCCCATATTTGCGAAATGACCTAAGTTGTCGAAGAACTATTAACGATATTGCTACTATCATCATAAACCTTGAATGAAAGCCTCCAAGATTTTGAAGGTTTATGTTTCAGCCTGTGAAACCCATGGGTAAATCCGGCGCTGTCTTGAAAAAAACATGAAATTATACATACCTATTGTTTTATCACCAACATCAAATGACATCGAGGTCTATATTAAGAAGAAAACGAGAAATTTGGAAATTTAAAAAGAAAACCCACAGGTAAACCTCGCCCTGTCTTAAACAAAGCATGAAATTATATATTGCTATTGTTGTGCCACCAAAATTGAATGAAATTGAGGTCTATATTATGAAAAAAACAGATTTTTTTTATTTAAATTATTCCAGGGCAAACATCATATGTCTTATGCCCAGTGTCATAATGTATACTTAAAATGTACACTTATACGGCAACCAATGTTCAGTTTAGGGCCTGGTTTAATGAGTTCAATTTATTACAATATTTAAATGGCATTTAATGAATTTTCAGTGAACATTTGATATGCAGTATGGTTACGGAAAATCGCGCCTACAACCACCTTAGAACGGATTAACGTCATTAAGTCAAGGTACCACTGTATAATTTTTACTTTAACTCTGTCAAATCGTTATAACACATTTTAATACCGAGTCATAAATACCAAAATGTACTCTTTGCTAATATGAATTGATGTTATTGATTAGCAACCATGTCGCTATGAAAACGAGGATAACAGTTTGGAAAAGAACTTCCCACACTCAACGCAATATTCCATGCTTTACTGAGTTTTATATATTTCTGTTGATCACACTGAGGGTATTCTAGGAAACCTTTTACTATGGTCAAGGTTGAAAACTTCGCTCACGATTAGCAACCGCACTGATTTAGATGAATCAGTGGAAAGAAAGTGATTCTGAAACGAATATCAGCTTGATTAATTCTGACGTCAAACAAAGCAGTTAATCCAATTCCATTTTGAAACAAAACCGCCCAGAAGTGATCTATTAAAAACGTATACGGATATATTGCATTCGATAATAATTCGAGTAAAAAACGCCGAGAAAGCAGGACACGCTTCGCAACGCAACCAATTTCCCTCGAACCACAAATTCGAACCGATGAGATTTCTGATGAAGTGTCTTTAACGTGGGAAGATTTCCATTGTACGTCACAATATCCGGTAAAGGGAGATACATTAGCGCTGGAGTCCAACCACCCGTTAATTTTTACGAAATATTGGAGTTTCCCATGGTGGGAAAAAGAGAAAAAAACATATTCTACGAGAGTGGAAGAGCTAAACACGGGGAAAAATGTGAAAAAGAATTTAGAAAATTTTCTAGCGGAACTCTACCTTAATCTTGGTGGACTCCGAACCTTAGATTAGGGGTAACCAGAGCCGCACCATCCTATGGGTGCAAGGGGTGCATCGCACCAGGGCGGCGGCATCGAAAGGGCGGCAACAAAAGCGTAGCCAACCATTTTTATTATTACAGCAACAGTGTTTGTTTGTTTTCGTGTGATGCATTTGACACATAGGAGAGATTATGATGCGAAATTTAAGATTAGCTAACGTTTAGAGAAAAGAATTATGGTTGACTCAAGATGAGAAAGGAATATCTGTGCAGTTGATTTAATCGAAGAATTGGAATCAATAAAAGATTTTCTGTTGCCAAGAATAAATCCACTTCTGGTTTTGGAATGTATATTTTCTAGAGATTGGAGTGTCTCCTAATTTGCAAATAGCTTTGGGTGTTTTATTGACACTTCGGAAGACTGTTGCTGTTAACATGTTCAAAAGTAATGCCAACTGTTAACTTATAATGGCCATTCACTATGTCAACACAAGGAATATGCATAATTAATGTTACTGATATTTTTTAATCAAAGTAATCTGGGAAACGAAAGCATAAAACAATGGTTTTTCAAATGTTTACAAAAAATGTTCACCAGCTAATCAAAGTATGTATGGCTTTGATATTTAATTTTAACGGACGGCTAATTAAGGTCGCACCCAGGCGACAGATAGGCTGAGCACGGCTCTGGTGGTCACCATCCTTTTTTAACTTTCGCCGATGCTACGATAACTTAATTTAGCACATATGGAACTAATTATACAAAAAAGGAATCATATTAATTATAACAATAACGTCTATTGGCACAATACATTAACGGAATAAAACCAAATATGGTTGTGTAAATTGGTGTCTACGTCAAATGTAATACAAGGTAAAAATGGAATTACGAGAAATACAAGCGATCAAAAATCAAGCGGAATTTTTAAATTTCCCGGGCTGTATAATTTCAAATGTCAATTTTTTTTCTGTGTATTACACATGTCCCTAACGTACATTGTTAAGGGCAGCCATTTTGAAAGCTTAGTATATTGTTGGCAGTCAAAAAGGTTACATGTGTTTAACTGTGATCGGCGATTTTTGACTTGCGGCAAAAATGGAACAAAGAATTTGCATCTAATTCTGCATTAAGAAATGGAATAACGTACTGCACCACATTGGAAATGTTACATGCTGCTTGTATTGTCTCCCATAGACTTACAATGCAAACTTATCATATAAAAAGACGAATTCATTCGAGAATATTTGTGTATAATACTTTAATATCTTTATCCCTTGAAAATAATTTTGTAATGAAATATTTTCCGTCCTCGTCCTTTCGAAGTATATATTAAATTTCCTTAGTTATGAATCTCCACTAATTATCGACCCAGATCGTCGATCATATTATATGGGAAATTTTCTGACCTCCAGAAGGCTTACAGCTGTGGGCGGAGAGACCAGGTTGGCGATAATTGGTGTGAACCGTGTCATACCGATGGGACTCTAACCAGGCATCTTCCACTCTTCGAGAGGATGCTTTATTCAACTAAGCAAGACTATTAATTAGCTAAAGCATCCGCCCGGGAACTGGAAGATACCAGGTTCGAGTCCCGGTCCTGTCAGGCTTTTTTCATGATCCTTGTGATTTTTCCTAGGGGCACGCCTTTACGTGCAAAGCCACCTTTTCCTTGTGAATAGCAATCATTTCCGGCGTTATATGGTAGAAAAGTGGAGACATTCTAGCAAGTGACAGCCATGTTCATGAATTGGTGGATTTCATTGGAATGGACGGACATTTTCGTAGACGCCGTCGGGATGTGTTGATGGATGACCCTGAGGACAAGACGCGTGCAGAGGGGAGTGTTAGCGTGCGATGGGGAAAATGGCGAAGGGCTGACAGGATGGGGTCGCCTCTGACGTTGTGTCTATTTGGATGGAGAGATAGCGGATGATTCCGTAAGCGATGCGGTCTAAAATTCGAAGGAAAAAGGAGATGCGTATCTAAATTGTGAGTTAGGAAGCACCGGCCAAATAACATGGGGCTCGGGAAAGATTTACAAAGATATGAGGTCAATTTCTTTCTGCTTTCCAAAGCTCTATTGATCTGAATTTGTTGTTTGAGTAAACTTTCCCCCGTTGTCATCAATTACTAAAGTTGGCTTTGAGTCTTCCACTAAGATCTTCCAATATTTTCGAATATACCTATAATTATGAAAATAAGGAAAGAATCCAAGGTCAAATATACATAGAAAGCCATTTTTCTCAGGGACTCCGCAGGTTAAAGAATGGCGCTATTACAATTACTTAGCTTCTTATTTAAGTCTAAATGTCATCGGTGTACATTCACGAAATAAACAAACTCAGCTTTTTCAGGTGGCAAAAACGAATAAAAATTGTTTATTTCGGATTGGAGATCGACAGAAAATATCACGTTTCTCTCTGAATAATGTTTACACGTCTTAATTATCTGAATTCATTCTAAAATTTCGAAAATTTAAGTGATTCCACCTAAATTTCGCTACCAGTTTCAACAATTCTGCCGTTCTCTTTTGTAAATCCTCACGCATATAACTAAAAAAATATTTTTTATTTAGGAAATATTTCACTTAAAAGAAATATAACACCGCATGAAAGTAATCTAAGTTTATTTTTCATTTTTTTAAATGTAGCAAATTTAATCTTCAAATCTGTGGTTTCCGTACCTTGGCCTATCGATTTAAACAGACGATTTGTGGCCTTTTCAAGGCGCTGATGATATTGCTCGCCATAAAAGTGATTAACTAGATATGAATGTACGCTTTCAGAAGAGTCTTCACCCAACCTGAGTAATACCTTACTCATTCAGTATAAATATTACCGGTTAAACTTCTTTGATCAGTGATTTCAATAACAATACGCCTTATTTCCTTAACAATATGCCTTATGTTGAAAGGTACTAAGTTAATTTATAGAATATTTCCGGGTAAATGTTTCATCTTATTATTTTCACTCAGAGAAATTTGAAACGAAAGAAAACTGGAACACGGCTGCTAATGAATAAGAAGTTTAAAAACACTCCGTAAGCCGTATGTTGGCAGAAGGAATTCGCATTTGGAGGTAAACGGGAAATTCCGGATTACCCATTTCTGAGAATTATCCTATGCGCATTTCAGAAGAAAAAGCCTCCATTCTCAGGGGTTCCACAAGTGGAGGACCTTTTCCCATTTTTTCCCTGAAGCTTCTTATCCGAAATGCGTATAGAGTAATTACTAGAAATCAGTTATCCGGAACTTCCTATTTGCCTACAAATGCGAGTTCCATCTTCCGGGATAAGAACTACTGAGTGTTTTTAAACCTCTGACAGAGAAATTTTCTTAATATAGCTTTTGATGTTTATAAATAAAATTAATAACTTTTTCTTAAGAATTCGTAAGAAAAAGTGAGAGTTTTTGTTAGAATGAGTGACTTTTAGAAGATGAAAAGAGCGGCAAAAGTTTTTAGATCCAATTGTATTTCCGATTAACCACGATTTGGTAAATTTATTTCGGGTTTAGAGACGACGATGACGAAGATTATTCTTAAAACGATCACATAAAGTGCATGATACTTGTAAAACGGTGTATGATGGGTCTTGTGAAATAAAATCATTACTGATCAGAAATATTCCTATCGAATTCCTTGGCTTTCCATTATGTACTAATAAACGCCCTCGTCAGGCATGTCGGAACTTAATTTATTTATAAATACATTTGTCGCAGTATACATCAATTACCTCTATTGTAAGTCTGTAATAATTTAATGCATTTGTGACCAGTTGAATTTTTTGATTGACGCTGGATAAATTTAGGATAAATTCGCCCAGAATTGAATGTGTGAAGGAAATTCAGAAACTCCCATATAGCCTTATGTTTGTCCCTGCGACTTGTATATTGTCCTTTGCATGTGTTGAAATTTCAGAAAATTGCTTGCAGTTCATAAATTTAGTCATTAGGGCCTGCCATTAATTTTATATGGACCTAAAATCCCCGCGCATTCTTATGTGATAAGGCATGCGAATTCAACAACCCCTCGTTCGCCAAGGGAATGAGTTGTTTATAACCACAACATTTTACAAATTTTTCGATTAATTTTTTCGAAATCATCGTAATTTCGAATCAATATCAATATTTCATGACTGAAATAAGAATCTGTAATAATTTCCATTTCTTTTAACACTTGTCTCGATTTCGTAGGGAAATAATTTCTAATTTTCTAATTTAATTTTACAAAAATACACAAACTCTGCAAGTCTCTGGAAACGTATTATCGGGTCCTGGGCTCGAACCCGATCCTTCTGATAGAACAGTTTTCGTGGGCCTTTCAACCTCGTAGAAACATAATGCAGTTGGTTTCGCATCTCTACATCAAGCCGCTTCTGAGATAAATAGGGGGCGGACAGACATTTTGCTTTTTATATAAATAACGTTCCTTGATAAAATCTGATGCCATGGCAAAAGTATCCATATTAAACTTTTCTTCCTTTAGTGTATCATTCATGTGGAAGTCTGCAATAATACTTAAATATTAATGAATATCCTGAGGAACCAACCCCTTCTCTTGTCTCAAAATCGATGAGACCGCGACTCGGTCGACCACGGAGGCACGGTAGCTTCGGAGAACCTCAGGAAGGGTCGAAAAAGGAAACCAGAAAGAGAGACAATGAGGAGAAAGGAGAGGAAAGAAAGAAATGGGTACGGAATTGGGAACAGTGGCTTATGAAGTTGGCGTGCGGCGAAGAAGCAACGGAGATTGACGAGGAATCCGGAGTGCGTATTAAAAAAGCTGACACACGTACTCGAGTCTGCGCGGCGTCCGAAAGATCCAAATCACAAAGGAAGGAAGGCAGAGCACGCAACATGTTCATGTGGTTTATTGTCGCTACTCCCGCTATTTATTATTATCTCGCCGTTACCTTCGAAACCGCTCCCATGAATATCGTTGAATTTACCGCTGGCATTAAACCGATATAACAGCCGCATATATCTCCCTTTCTAGGACGAAATACATTGAGTAAAAGGAGGCACTGATGATACTGGAATACTCGAGGAGAGGAAATCATAAGGGCAAAGGGAAGTGAATGAATGAATACGAGGTATAGGAACGCAATTCAAGCAACACTTTAAGGATGAAAATCGTAGTTTATCTACGATCTATCAGTAGTGATTTAAGCACGGAGGTCGGTTTGCCCCTTCCATCCCATACCGCAAGCTAACAAAAGCTTTTAAGAAGAAACGAGACATACTAGGCAAGACATTTTTTTCCCGTTAATGCAGTAATTCCAAGAGTTGGATATCTTATAAGCTTCCACTAACTATAACCTCTAATCAATCGGTAAAAATATAGGAATGTAGTTGGAAGATTTATTTCCCAATATCCACCGAAAAACTCAACTAAAGATTTAATTGCATCAATAATATCCCTGAAATATTTTGCCACAGTGTGATGAGGAAACATTTTATATTATCATGGAAAATAAGAGGGATGCGATGACCATAAAAGATAGATTTTCCTTCTGATATTGTAAGTTAGAGTTTTGAAGAATAATCAAAGCATCAAAACATTTAAAAAAGGATTAATAATCGTACATATACAATACCTAAAGTGCCAGGAATCTTCCAAACTAATTAACCAAAATAATTTCTTGGGGAAATATATGAGAAGTCACATGATAAAAGAATATTTTTTAGTAAAACCGCTTTTAGATTAGCTGTTTCCAAACTCTTCTAAAGAAACGTTCCTCCTCTAAGGATGGAATAGTTTTATCCTTTCTTTCCACTTCTTATTTATGAGGCTCGTGATTACTTTAATTTATGATTACTATACAAGTGTGTGTCAGTTCAAATTAAGTTACTTTAGTAAGCGGTATTTATTAGAGTTAATTAGCAAAAACTGCGATTGAAAAATATTGCATAAAAAACGTCTGAGACATACTTTTGAGAAGTTTTTGTAATCAAAAACAAAAATTAATTCGTTTATGTAATAATGCATAGGGCGTTGAATGTCTTGGAGCTTTATCTGTTAAAAAATGGCATTACTCATAAAAAAGGCAAATAATGGTTATCTAGGACACTGCCTCTCAATTAGTATGCCTTTAGCTTTTGGTTTTCACTGTAATATCCAAAGGCAACATATATTTTACATTTCACATCGCATGAGCGCTTTTTTGCGAGACATTGTTGTTTTTTATTGATTTTATTAGGAAAACAATGATATATTTCACTCCAAACGTGTCTTTTTCTTTTAAAATTCAAATTTTGAAAGCTTTAAAGAGTAATTTAGCGGGCCGCAATGCTCGAATTAACATATCAGTGTAACGAGAAGGACATAAGATTGGGAAACATAGACATAGGATAATCACAATATTATGAAATAAGTACTATAAAACTGTCTGTATAAAACTAGACCTCACTAAAAATACAAGTATATAAGGTCTTTATTTTGGGTGAAATTGAAACTTTAAAGTCTGCTTGTCCATTTAAACCATCTTCGATTTTAATTAGATCAAAAAGCTATATAATGCTAAAAGGTAATCTAAATTAATAGGGAATAGAAAAAAATACTTGTGGATGAAAAACATAAGTGAAGCTTAGAAAAGGTTTCCTTAGCAGGAAACGAGATGGGGGTGGGAAAAACCTGCATAAATCTACTGAGATTAATAACTATACGATAGTACAACAAATACCATTATCATGATCTAGAAATGAATAGAATGATAAAACAAATAACAAACATGCATATGATATACACTACAAATAGTACTCACTACCATTAAAATGCACGAGAAATAAAGTAAACCATTGTTAGAGTGCGTACACAAATTCTATGAGCTGACGGATAAATGCTAAGAAAATCAGAAGCAATAGCATGAAACGTATCTGATACGAGAATAGTTAATATTTACAATTTTCATAGTCACTGAGAATAACTTAAAGTTCACTGTGTGAATATACATATAAATGCATAAATGGCACACTATATAAATGGTTCAGAGATATTAGAAAGAGTGTATTCAGAGGAATTATAATTCCAAACCTACAGCATATTAGAATAATGACGTAAAGAGAATTAAACGGCGCAAGAAATGACCTCGACACTCAATTCTCTTCCTCAAGATGGTCATCTCGATGATGCTCGAGCACCATGAGAAATCTCAGAGGTCAAACCGAAAGAATCCCATTCCAAACATGGTCGACAATAAGAACTCACAGTTGGCCATACTTTGGTAGCGACAGGTTTACAAACAGAACATTTTATATAATTAACTGCTGTATGAAGAAAGGAGGAGGAGCGGCGTCGGATGATGCGTGCGGCGAACGTGCCAAAGGGAGTTGTGGTGTGGGAGCGGCCCCGACTACTGGGCCTCAACCAATCAAAAGGAATTATAGGATTGCTGAAAATTTCCCCGTCACGCGATATTCACCCCGCCATCCACAATCCAATATGCTTCCCCATCCGCATTACATTTTCCAATCTTCTCCCCTTTAACCTCTTTACATTTATTCCTCGATTCTCCCTTTATTTTCCCCCTTCATTGAAGTTGCGGCTCAAAGCTACGACTCTAAAAACACTACGGAACAACTCAATTAAGAGTGCAAGGTGTTAGTAACGACTTCAAGCAACTTAATAATATACAAAAACAGAAGATAGAAATGCGATCTGTCTGTCTGTTGTTTAGGCTGGAGGTCGGTTTGAACCTCAAACCCTGGACATTTAGTCAACAGATCCCTAGGAGAAGGAATGACGCTTACTAGGCTAGATGGGGAGCGAGGTAATATACGTCAGTTTTCCTCTCTTAAGAATTTTATTTTTGAGTATGAAACTGTTTTCCTGATACGAAATCGAATCGAATCTGAAATGCATTTGTGGTCAATAGTTTTAAGGAAACGCATGCGTACTTTTATAGATCTAATAAGTGTCCTGCTACCGTATCTTGATGAATTGAATGTTGTCGATTTAGTACAGGACAAATAAAAATCCACTTTTAATTTACTTGTCTCAGAATTGTTTACAGTTGTGATAAAATGAAAGGCACTGAGGTATGAGTGATAATGATATTTATTTGTGATAACGATATTCAATGGTATTTATCCTGGTATATACTTACCGAATGCAAATCAATTTAACCGTATTAATAAAAGTGCTTCGGAACCTGAGGTGGTCTCGCCCTATGATTTTTGAATCTCTAATCAAAAGTAAAAGACCCCATAATACCCCCAACAACGAGAGCATTTTTAAGTGGTACATCATCTTGTTAAGAGGCGTAAATTTAGGGCAAAAGTTTGATGCTGTATCTTATTTGATCTTAAGAGTAAAAACATAGTAATATTCATGGTCAGGTATTTTTCAGCTGAGAATCTTTTTAGAAAGATGCAGGATTTTTGTTGCGTAAACTCCGAAATATCATACAGTGTATTTAGTTTCAAGAATCAGGAAGACAATATGAGCAACACTGAGGCAAAAGTAAATATGTAAAAGATACATTTTTCTCTCTTCATAATTATTCTATCATATATGTTAACGTGCCCATAATTCCCTCCCCCTTAACTCCCTTCATTCTTCCCTTCTTGATAATTTAAGACTTTCTCCAATCAGTTACCAAAAGGCATGTATATAATATTCACCAAATGATGATGTCTTTATTGTATTCAGCGGAGGTTGGAACCTCATCCCCTCTACCATCAACTACGAAGAGCTTGTAGAGTAAAATGAGGCTTACTAGACAAGATGAGGAGTGAGGTAGTTAGTCCTCCACGAGTGAGGTAGTTGGTTCCTCACTGAGCAAGAATGCTATAAGCAGAACATTCTCACGTTAGTTAAGCACAATGTCTCAACGAGTAACACTTTTCGTAGCGTTTCATAAGCCCCTATATTAATGCCCTAGAACCCTATATTAATGCCATTATGCATAACTCATACCTCAGTAGCTTTCATATCATCATGGCAAAGAACAAGACTGAGACAGAAGTAAATAAAACAAACATTTTTCTATTTACCGTAACAAGACAAATTATAAATATTTTATTCGTCATGATGTGGTAGCAGGAACAACAAATCCTGCAGAAAAGTTTAAATTGTATTTATTCGTTACCTTTATATCATTTTCAACACGACTGAGTTATCTGCTGAACGATGAGGAATTGCGGTAAATTTCTCCCAGCCATTCCTTACAGTTTACGTTTCCTGATAAACTTCAAATGCTATACGGCGAGAGAAACTTTGTGTATAGTTCCGCACACCGTCGGGACATTTCCTAGATTACATTCTATAGCTTCACTCTTTCTTCCTTTTGTCCTCTTTTATTCTAATCCCACTCTCCTGCATTTTCTACAGCACGCCTCAACATCCCCTCACACTTTATCTCCCTCCCGTTTTTTTTCTTTCAAAAACCTATCCACATAACCTCACCCGATTCGGCAAATGGTTTCCCGCACGGAAGACTTCCTTAGCGTTGTCTCCACTCCTTCCCCGAACCAAACTTCTGCCTGCTTTCTACCTGAACTCAAACCCCTTTTCTCTTTGTTTCTTTCCCTTTATCACTTCCGTGTTCCTCCGCTCATTCGTTGGGCAATATCTCTTGTCTTTCCCGCTCTTAAGTTTGTCTTCGGACTCTCTTTCATCGTCTTCGAAACATTACTGATCTACCCGAGGTCAATACACACGAAAGTAATATTCAAACCTCTTTCCTTGCGAGTTATTCGCTGAAACATCGTCAATTACTCTCACATAGGGCTTACAGAGTCCCTCAATACCAATTAATGTACAAATTAAAATTAGCAGTTATTAATAACGAAGTAATTGACTGGATCAGGGATAGATAAGTCTTCTTCGTGAACTACATCACTCTAAGAATGATAATGTGCCTAAACGAGTTTCCGAGAAGCCAAATTTTATCTCGAGAGAGCTCATGCGATTCAACAAATTACCTCGATATTATAAGGGTTGAATTAAGTTTAAGGATTGAAGGGTTACTATATCCACCTATATAGTTTTTCCGTGAGCTTAAGCAGAATAAAGTACCTTGTACATATGGTTGGACAAAAACAGATCATGACGCCGAAAGAATATCAATCGACGAAGATGACATTTCACTGTCAAACGAATTACTGCATATTTTCCTTGACTTCAGGAAAGCTTGCAACAGGGTCCCTCAGTACAAATTAATTTACAAATTAAAATTATCAGATGTTGATACGGAAGTAAATGACTAGATCAAGGATTTCCTCTACGAGAGAGAACAACAAGTAGTACTTGATGGCGTTAGTTCGGATAAAGTCAAATTTACTTCAGGCATACCTCAAGGCAGCGTAATCGGACCTATACTCTTTCTGATATACTTCAATGACCGGAGCGACGAGATTGATAACAATTTAATGGTATTTGCGGATGACTCGGTAATATACATAGAAATATTTAACGAAGAAGTTAATTTTTAATAAATAACCATTCATACAAAAAATCCTAACACCTCTAAGTGGAATTTGATCAATCTGTTGAGGCATTTGCCCATAGATATTGCTTAAACGCTCAATCCTTCACAACACCGAATGTTATCCATTATAGAGTCATTCCGGAAGCAGCTACTAACATATGCACGACATTATGACGAATATATATCCTTTTTCAAGAGATCGTACTACAGTCATCTTGGTCCATGCTCAAGTCTAGAAACTTTCATTTTTTTAGAACATGCCTTTGAGGATAATATTTAAATTTTAAGCTCAATGAAAAATCTAAAGAATATATAACACGAGTAGAAACGAAAAACGTGTTACCATAACGAAAAAATCGTCCAAATGTAGATTAGATTATATTAATCCTTGATTAGGCGAAGATAGACCAATGTAGGCCTCTGTTCACCACATATCTTTGTACAATGTGTTCTATATTTTACTAAATTAATAAAAAAAGACAAGAGGAAGGGGTAGGAAAAAATCTTAGCGTCAATTCATATCACGTCCAAGAGACAATTAAATTTTTGTAAAAGTAATTACTTCCCTCGTCGAAATGACAAAATGTAAAATATAAGTAAGCTCTTAAATATTACTTTGTCCTTAAAGATTTATCGTCTTAGAGTTTATTTTCGTTAAATATACACTATTAGGAAAGACCTAAAGAGTACAGGCCCAGGGTGGGACCTCATCCCCTCTACCATTAGCTAAGAAGAGCTGGAAGAGAAAAATGAGGCTTACTAGGCAAGATGAGGAGTGAGATAGGTTGCCCTTGCTAATAGTAGTAGTAGTAGTAGTAATTTTAAGAAACGTTCGACAGCTAAAGTCATTTGGCACGTGGGCCCCCACTGCGAATCGAATCGGGGACCGCTTTAAAAAGTCGAAGGCGTTACCCATATGGCTATCTGGAGGCCCCATTACCGTTGCTTTCTCGCTGAGTCAGAATGCTATAATTAGTACAAGCCCACGTTAGTGAAGCACAATGACTCTACGGTTAACACTTTTCGTAAAATTGCATAAAGAGAAACCTTAATAAATGCCATTATTCAGCATAACTCATACCTCAGTAGCTTTCGTATCATCACAGCCATGAACAAGACAGAGACAAAAGTATATAAAAGATACTGTTTTCTCTATCCCGTACTAAAAGAAAAATGATAAATATTTCATTCATCAAGATACCTTAATAATAATAATATGGTAGGACCACAAATATGCAAACGAAGCAAGTAATTGAGTTTATTTAATTTAATAAAAATTAAACACTTGTTTAACGAATTCACTAGACCCAAAATTGAGCTTTAGTGCATATTTCTTATTATTAAATGGTTTATAGGATTTTGCGAAGATTTCCTGATTCCACAAACAGGTGGAAGGAGAAAGCGAAGACGCCGTGTGGTTAGGCAACCACATGACCTTATTGTTGCGTGGGTTGCCTATGTTACGTATCTCCCATTTTATAAGAATGTTTCCAACCCGAGATAATATATTACAAGCAATAAACTTCCCATTTTCCGTCTCTTCATAGAAATTATGAACATGAGTTTCGATAGTATGCATTCAATTTGAAGGAACCTGGGTATCCATAGAGAAATGGGACTACCTCGAAAGCAGGCATTATATAGTAAAGAGGAACTCTATTCTGAAATATCGCCGTGATATTTCCTTTGGTGGAAACGCGTTCAGATGAGAATAAAAGTGATACATATATCGAAACGACTTCTCATTCAATCTTCACTCAATGCTTCATCGAAGATTAATTCATTCCCGGATCGAAGTGGAAAAGCGAGTAACGACGATGTTTCACAGCTTACAAAATGTTAACTACTTCAGTGCCTTCCACGAAAGATGAGTGACTCCTATTACAATCGATACATCGAATATATTTTCCAGAACTCGAAGTTTTCCGGAATACTTCGTGAAAGTTAACATACGCTATTCGAAAATCACCTCAATTTTTCTATCTTTCCATGCGTTATATTTACGAACAGAATTTCTGCCTATTAAGTGAGAATAGAGTTACTGCACAACTACTCTTTAAGTAGTCCTAAACCATACTGTATTCGTGTCTCGTCAATCTAAGGGTTCTTCCAGTTCGATGATCATATTATAAAAACTTTCCTACTATCTGTTAGAATATAGGAAATAAATCAAGCGAAACTAAGGTTACGTAATAATCTGAGGCTTCTTTTTAAACTCTGCGCTGTTTACGTTGTTATTCTATGGTCTGCCCGTTCTAATTCTCAATTGACTTTGGTACCATTCATCAAAATAGCTTCTTATTTGTAAACATTTGCGTATCTATTGGCAACTTCAATTTTAATTTTCAAGTAGAGTTCTAATAGGATTAAACACATAATAAATCCGTTACTTGTCGGCTACCGGATAGCCAAGTGTGCTGAGTGTTCGCCTTTGGTGAAAGCGTTCCCGGGTTCGATTCCTTGTGGGTGCCCACATGTGCGAAATGACCTTAGCTGTCGAATCAAACACAACTACGCCGTAACATATCGCAATGCAAGATCGTGACGTATGCAAGTAAACTGCCAATAACTTTGTCAACACGTTTTTGAGGGCATAAGACACTTTAAGGAGTGATTTTATAAGTCAGAGGAAAATTAAATAGAAACGAAAGCAAGAAACTTTTCTTAATTTGATTGGAATAATGTTGAGATCAAAAATATTCAGTCAATACAATCGGAAGTTTGTAATTGAAGCAACGATCTATATATACATAATGCAAAATTTACTAAAGGAAGGATGATGGCAAAAACAATCAGCACTATTTTCATTAATTGTTGATAAAACTCAATTTTATGCGTAATTTTATGAGTGAGTTTCACTTTTATGTAGCTATAAATGTGCGTGTGAGAGACATAATTTGCTAAAATCCGTGATATCATTTATCTACGTCATGTTTGAATCTGACGGAACCTTACTGACCCAGGTGAAATTAATCAACCCCTCTGTTTTTTTTCCACCAGCATATCATACTGAGATTGCACGGAAACCGTCACCTAGGTGATGAAATTGACCAAACTACCACGCAACCAGCAAAAAGAAATTTTCTTTCTCTCCTTCATTTCATTCTTCTATTAACGTCGTTCTACTCGCCAATGATTCGTAAATTCCGATGAGAATAATTTTAAGTGATTACGGCAAATATTTCGCGTACTCTCACAAGGAAACCTTACCAATCTGAGCACACCAATTTGTTTTAAAATTTTACGTATTTTGGGCTCAACTATTATTTATTACCATATATGGAGCTAACTTTATGACTTATAACTACCATGCGGCGTCTATTCCATTATCAGCATTCCATGGTAGTTTGGTGGTTACAAAAGTGAGGGATGGGGAACAAAGGAGACCTGGGTTCGAGTCCCAGACTTGCCGCTATTTTTCGCCTCTGAATGCCCTTTGGTTTTAAGGCGCACACCTCAATGTGAAAAGTCTACCACCTTTCCTTTTCGTGCTTCTGGATAACCAATCGTGCAACGCGTTCGACTCCTGTAAAAGCCTTCCCGGGTTCGATTCCCGGTGGGGATCTACGTGCGAAATGACCTTAGCTGTCGATATTCAATAACAGAGTGAGATGGTACATACATGAGGCTGATAAATCTTAATCTATATCAATCAAATACTTGTATAAATTCAAATCCGGGCCGTGAGTACTGCAATTCGACCTGTTTGTCCCAGTTATAGTAAACCACATGTCTATTGAAAGCAGTCTACTATCCATTCAACTCGCCGAATTAGAAACTAGAGTTGCCTTTGTTTATATTCACTATAAATAAAGCACAACTGAATTATTAGAACCACATTCAAGGATATTTTATATTCGAAATTCTGCGAGCTTAAGACGAAATTTTAGATATAATAGGCTCGAGTCCGTCTAATTCCGCATATCTCTTTTAAAAAATAAATACGGAATTCCGGCGAATGAACAAAATTATAAGGAATTCGCGACCGAAACTTTCGGAGACTTTTTATGCTATGAGAAGAATTCCAGATAATGCATCCAAGCTCGCTCTGTCTTTCGGATTTGCATGCATGAATATTTGTTTTTTTTAATATTTTTGCTTTCCTATGCAGAAAGAATAGCTGAGTCAGCCGCATAATAAGATTGCAAACTTCTAGAATGAATCTGCATTTGACGCCGCATTCTTTTATTTTATATACTGCAAGTAGAAACAAAATTCTACATAGTTAAAAACCATCGCAAATTAAACATTTTCTTCTAAAAAGCTGATACTGTCATGATTTAATAAGTTATATATAAAACAAACTTTCCAGTAATAACAGAACATAAGTTGGGTTATGGCAGTATCTCGATAAAACTGTATTCAACATTTAAAACCATTGTTTCATTTTCAGTGAGTACAGAGAATATCAACGTATATTGGAAACAGTATTGCTCAATTCTTTCCATCTTTTGGTGGAAAAGGAAGCCCAATGCTATTACCGCGGGTCTGCGCTATGATTGATTAGGAATAACATAAACATTAAAGGTATAATATTAATTAATTATATATATGAACTATGCAATTATAAACTATGATATGAACTATGTAATTCCGTTACAGCAGTCACGACGAGCAAAGTCATTAAAGGATGATTAAAAATTTGACAACTGAAAATAGTACAATTGTAAACTACAGAGCAACACTTTAACTTTCCCCACTCGGTGGTGCAAGATTTTAGCCAGTTCAAAGAGTACAATCGATTGATTTGTACTTCAATTTAAACACTAATGGGGTACAGTTATATATGATTTATTCTCAAACATTCACAAGCAAAATTATTGATTTTAATTATTTAATATTTAAATATTGAAT